>JAOWBH010170355.1:0-19338 GCA_028566215.1 Silene coronaria
TTAGGCATTTGATAATTGTATAGCACTATAAATATGTATCTTGATCTATTATGTAATTATGCAATTTCTCAATAAAATCTATCTTTCATAATTCTATCAAGACCAACTCATTAACCCCCCACTAACCTTAAAGGAGGAAAACGTAAATATGTGAGATTGTATCATACACAATGTGAACTTTGTCCTTCATCTCATCAACAATAATCGACCATTTTTTGCAGGTTTCACCTGGAATTGATTGCACAATGGCCCAAGATGTAGCACGAATCAACACCAACAGGAAGACATTATCTGAAATCGGAAACCTTGTTGGGCAAGCCGTCATAGCTCCTGATATTGAAGCGTGATTAATCTTGACTAGATGGAAAAGCACCATGTACTCTCAGAAACTCGGGGAAGCAACTGTCGTTTTCTATGCTGTGTTTTATGTAACTAAGACATTATGTTGTTAACATTCTTACAGTTCCTCAATGCACATATTATGTAGCTATGTTTAGAAGTGCAGCAGGCTAGCAGCTGTATGCTGTTGTTCAAAGAGACAGCAAGAACAGATTTTCCAGAGTTGGCTTCTGAACAGATGATAGTCGACAAACATTCTTACCACGGTACCAGCTGATGTTTTTGGATCTCTGGATGAATTTAGTTATTGTGTTTGCCTAATTCTTAACATATTTCTCCAACTCTTGAGCAAATTACTATGAGAAGGATGAAGGTTGGAGTGATTATAGAACCGGTGGTCGAAACTCGATGCCAATCTCAGAAAAATCTAATATTTCCAACTCTCTAGTCTATACTACTCTAAATGTCTAAACGTCGTACATTTTAGTCATTCTCCACAAACAAATGGAAAACCGAAATTGGGTAAAATCCCATCTCGCAAATTTCCGTATAAGACGATTTTATATATCAAGTCGCAAAATCACTTACTTGGTTATCTTAAGTGTTGCCTGTATATAAGATGATCGACGACTAAATTATCTTCTATCAGTTAGCTTATATTAAGACGGGTCATTTTGGTCATTTCCAAAAACACGGGATTTTGAGACATTTTATAACCAAATGTGACCACTTTTGGAAAATAAATTAGCTGAGCCATACATAATGGTTACATTTGACCATAAATAATAAAATAATCACAAAATTCCATAATTTTAAAAAGACGAAAATAGTTCGTCCGAAACAAGAATATTAATTTCTCAATCAATTCAATCTCTATACTCCTCAAAAAAATGGGGAAGAAGAAGAAATCCAATGAAGGAAAGCAAACTGAACATTGCCCAGCTACTGTATTTGTCTCCAAACTTCCTTATTCTTTCACTAATTCTCAGCTTGAGGAATCTTTCAGTGATGTTGGTCCAATACGACGTTGTTTTATGGTTACTAAAAAAGGTTTCTTCTTTACCCTATTCTTAATTTGCATCAAGTTTTGATTTTTTTTTTTTTGTTTTTTTGTTTTTTTGATGATTTGTTTGATTTGGTGATGTGGGTTGGTTTTAGTATTGTGAAAAGTTGTTGACTTTGGTTGAATTAATAAGTCTTGCTTAAGACCGTCTTTCACGTGTGGAACTGGTTCAGAAACATTTGCTGGGTACTAATTAATGCTCGTTATTAATCGGGTATATGGGTTATTTTAAATCCGTTTCATGCTCACAACCGTCTTGATTAAGAATCTGCATAGCTGAATTGGATAGTTTATTTGATTTATGATAGTTTTTCAGTGTGTTAGAAGTTGAATTAGTAAGTCTCACTTGAATGGGTTCAGAAATATATGGCGAGATACTAATTAATACTCATTACTAATCGGGTATATGAGTTGGTTTAACTCCATTTCATGCTTACAACCGTCTAAAATAAGAATTTGTATTGTTGAATTGGTTAGTTTGGCTGGTTTCTGATGTTTTTCAGTGTGTTAGATGTTGATTTTTGCAAGTATTGTGCTATGTTGGGCTTCAGTGGAGCTGCACATGAAGTTCTGCTTGTGAATGTTTGTATCTTTTATCTGCTTATTATGTTTGGTTTTCGCAGGTTCGACTGAACAACCTGGCATCGGTTTTGTACAATTGTAAGTGGACTGTGTAACTAGATTTTTGCGTGTTCTTTGTATATTGTACAAGGCTTTATATTGGATAATCGAATCCAAGAGTTGGTTGTCCTTGGTGTGATGAAGGCACAAAGACTGTACAATAGTGGGACAGGGGTTTGAATACGTGAGCTATTGTAGACAAGACCCGAGACTCTGCCACTGAGCGAAGAGCTCATTGGTGTATATAAGTGTAGTAACTGTATGACTGGAGGGGGTTTATTCTGTAATACCATCTGTCTCATAAGCATGATACCTACTTTGGGCTGCCTGCATTCCAGTTTTTATACCACTTGGCCTGGATACAAAGTTTAAATAGCTAGAACCGAAGTCCTCGTTTTATATGCGATAGTGTTTTTATAGCGACCAATCTAGGTTATTGTGGCATCAAATCACATGTTATTATGCTAATTATTCATTTTACAGCGCCACTGCGGAGGATGCTGGCCGTGCCATTGAAATGAAAAAGGGTTCATATATTGATGGCAGGAAAATTGTCGTAAAGCATGCTAATCATCGTGCTCCTTTAGATCAACGTCGACCTAAACCAAGCCAAGGTTATTTTTGTAACTATTATATTTGGTTTTAATATTTAAGTTTTACTCCCATGTAGTAGGAATGTAGGATCAAATGTCCGACTGTGCTATTAGTGTTCTTTTCTACAACTCATTATGTAAGCTATGGCGTTGAATCAAGTCATGCTAAAATTATCTTGCTTTTATGTTCGTACAGCAGCAGATTCAAATGACGACGTTGACGAGAAGAATGATATAGATGGTACTCCACATGTTGATGAAAAGCCGGAAAAGGCCCCAAGTGTATGTGAAGCAGGTGAGTTATCTCATTTTAAAAACTCTTTTTGTGCACTTTTGTTTTGTTTCTCTAGGATTGTTATTTGGAAAACTGATTATTATTGGAATACAATAGGTGAACCAGTTCAGTCACCAATTAAGGCTAAGAAACTTCGTATTGATCAAGCTGATGAAGGCACAAGTTTAGAAAAACAAAAGCCTTTGGTAAATGAGACGAATAGTACTCCACTTGGCCCCAAAGTGCCTGAAAAGCCACCAAGTGTTTGTGAAACAGGTAGGGAATATGAGTAATTAGTCGAAGAGCTCCTTTTATCCTCTTAACTTTTGTGCCTGGAAGTGGAAGATTGTTGTTTCAGAATGACGTTCTTGACATTTAACAGGAAAAGCAGTTAAATCATCAAAGAAAAAGAAGAAACTCAGTAAATCTCAAATTAAGGAAGGTAAAAGTTCAGAAAAACAAAGGTATGTGAAGGGTTTTCATAATTTTCCTGGTTCATTCTACTAGCTCCTTTTGTGTTACTACGGTATTAATTCTGAAAATGTGTCTCGCATCAAACATTTCTACATGACTACACCAGTGTATTTTAGTAAATTTCAAACATTTCATAGGCAATTTTTTTAGTGCCGTGGACGTGGGGGTGGGATACATTGAACATGTCTGCACACAGTGTATGCTGCCTTTTGACGATAAGTTTTTATTTATTTATTTTTATTTTGACGATAAGTTTGAATCTGATGTATTTTATGGAACCATGAATGTATGAAGGGTTGCGAGGACTGTCATAATTGGAGGCTTGTCGAATCCTGGCATAGCTGAGGAAGCTCTTCGTTGTGCAAAGAAGATTGATGGTGTGTGTTCTGTAACATATCCACTCCCAAAAGAAGAGCTAGAACAGCATGGTATGAATTCAATCTTTTTCAATGCTCTCTCAATTTAATGTTGCAATTTCGGAATGTTAGTCTTATCTATATTTTTAATTATGCAAGCCTTTTTGGTTAGATGAGTTGCAAAACTTCCGGCTAAAATAAGATGTTTTAGATTCATCTTGCTTGCCCTTTTCACACATATAAGTGTCATTGAGAAGATCCAACTTCATTGTATGAACATCTCTCTTTGATATATTATTCATAAAGTTGTTTCATCCCATTCTAAGTCTGTTTCGCACCATTATATAGATATTGTCTTGAGAGGTCTCTCAAATCGGACACAAGGTTATTTCTAGCATGACTTTTTCATGAAACCTCTGAAGCCAAAAGACTCTTTACTGGCCACGTTATTAAGTAAATGCGTAACCTTATTTTCATGTTTGTAGTTTGTTATTAACATCTATTTTCTAATGCAATTACATATGTGCCTGTAGTCTCTAATTAAATGGCGTGTATATGTTTGTAGGACTTCATCAAGATGGATGTAGGATGGGAGCTGCATCAGTACTTTATGCAAGTGTTAGATCTGCGTGTGCTTCTGTGGCAGCTTTACACCAGAAAGTAGTAAATGGTGGTTCAGTCTGGGCACGTCAACTTGGTGGGGAGGTAAGCCGCATCAATGAATATTATTCTTCGTTTCAGACTTATGGATTGTGCCTTCCTCAATCTAAATCCCGCCTCTAGGGATGTTAGTTCTATAAAGCTTGTCTATCTTTGAGGAGGGGAGTCATATACTGATTGCAGAAGAGGGATGAGATACTGATTTCTGGAGTCTGGAGATAAGCGGTAGAGGAACTCTTTATAGTTGATGATACTACTTGAGGACTGAATAAGTGAACAATGTTAGGCTATTTTATTGACTTCTGAGCGTGCTTTGTGTTTTAGACTATGTTACTCTGACTCGGCTACTAGTGCCGGATTTGATGTTGTTCATGGCATCAGTCAGTTATTTCGTGAAAAATTCTCTGAATTTGGCTTAAATTCTTAAAATAAAGTGTCAAAATGTTGTGGGGTTTCGGTATGTTAATGTCTTTGGTACACAACACGCAGTTGCAGCGACAAGTGAAGTGTTGAAGTAGCATATGTTTAAGGGAAGTAAAGGTCTACCTCTAGGGCGTGTAGTTCTGCCTTTTATTTCTCAAATCTCAAGTCAAAATGCTTTGTAGTTGAGTGTCAGAGCCATTTTTATGCTTGGTGAATGCGATTCCATGGCCTGTGATCTCTTAGATATGATGCAAAAACAACCTTTCGCAATGCCCTCCACAGTCTAAGTTTCAGTAGTTTCCTGCCATGAGGACTCAAAGAGGCCATTAATGCCATAAGCATAGCAAACCCTTGACCTTTTTGCCCATGGAAGCGAGAATTGTGTGCTGAAGTCTCACGCTAATTGACTTTCTGTAGAACGCTCAAGAGTGGGTGGCTATCTTACGTACTTTAAAAATTTCCTTTGATACTTTGACTGGAAATTATAGAAAATTGTGTTTGTGTCCTCAGTGCTAAGGAAGCGTGACAGCTTTAATATTATTGTATCCGTCTACAGGGATCTAAGGTGCAGAAGTGGAAAGTTATAATTCGCAAACTCCCATTTAAGGTTCATCTCTCCCTTTCTACTTTCTTAAAATTTGTTTTTTTTTTCTTTACCATTTAGAACTAGTAATCTTTATCGTGCTTCATTCCATTTGTGCAGGCTAAAGTCAATGAGATCAGAGAACAATTCTTAGCTGCAGGGTTTGTTTGGGATGTTTTTATTCCTAAGAATCCCGAGACAGGGTATTACTCTAATCTACAGCCAGTTACTGATATCAATGGTATATCCCCCACCCCCCACTTTTGCCTGCTTGTATGACTGCTGTTATCTTTGTATCCAGGTTGTGCAAGGGATTTGCATTTGTTAAGTTCACAAGCAGGCATGATGCCGAAAATGTATGTTATATTATAATCAGATTTCAGTCCTTTTAGGATGAACTGAGGTAATTTATGTATAACCTTGTCCTTTTTACTTGATTTGATAGGCTATTCTGAAGTTCAATGGAAAGAAATTTGCTAATCGCACCATTGCAGTTGACTGGGCTGTACCAAAAAAAATTTATACAACTAATGTTGCAGCTAATGCGTCAGAGAATGGTATTTTTCTTTATCTTTATCTCACTCTTTGTTTTGGGCCTTGCTTGATGATCGGCTCGTGGCTGGTTTGACAGGCTTTTTTAGACACTGTAAGGCATGTCATAAAGTATAGCTGGCTGTAAGAGGAGGCTATTTATGTTTTTTTGCTGTTTATAAGTAGACTTTCGAATATGTTTAGTAAATTTATTATTATTTTTGGTAGGACAAACTGTTGATGAAAATTCCGATACCGATGCTGAGGAGGCATCTGAAGATGATAACGAAAATCTTGGAGAAAAGGTTGAAGGCTTAGATGAGGCTGAATATGACTCAGATGCCTCCTATGAGGAAATGGAAGATCTCTCTGATGCCATTAATATTGATGAAGAAGTGGAATTATCCCGAAAGGTCCTTCGAAATGTTATGACAACCTCAGGGAAAGAAGCTTCTTCTTTGAATAATTGGCCACCCACTCCAGGAAAGATTGAAGTAGATACTACAGAGCTAAACACCTCATCCAAGAAACCTAAAGCTGAATCTAAGCTCTGCCTAATCAAGCAAAACCTGAAAACAATAGAGGTGGCAAACATGCTGAATCTAAATCCATAAATGATGAAGATGATCTGCCTAGAACAATTTTTATAAACAATCTGCCTTTTGACTGTGACCCTGAAGAACTTAAACAACGGTTCTCTGGTTTTGGCGAAGTGCAGTCGTTTGTTCTTGTTCTTCATCCTCTGACAAAGTAAGTTTACTGAATATTTATCTTGTTACTGAGTTTTTTTTTTTTTTAATTAATGATTTCACGTAACAGCCATGTGAGTATACGGAATGTCTCGTGTAGAGTAGAATGGTGTTACACACTTACACTAAGAGAGTGTAAGACGACACATGAATACATGATATATCCATCCCATTAAATGTGATAGTTACTAAATTTAACTGTAAGGGTTCCTGGGTCAAATTACACGCGGTCTTATAATAATATGATGGTTATGTGCAGGAGACCTAGAGGAACTGGATTTCTTAAGTTTGTAACGACTGGGGCAGCTAATGCCGCAGTTTCTGCTGCAAATGATGCGCCTGGTCTAGGAATCTTGTTTAAGGGAAGGCAGTTGAAGGTACTGAAGGCGTTAGACAAGAAATTAGCTCATAACAAAGCAATAGAGAAATCCAATAATGAGATTCAAGATCAGCGCAACCTTTATCTTGCAAAGGTGATCTTGATTTTTGTAGCCTATTGTTGTGGTTTCTGTTGTTGAAAAATTCATAACCTTGT
Source organism: Silene coronaria (assembly GCA_028566215.1). Taxonomy (NCBI): domain Eukaryota; kingdom Viridiplantae; phylum Streptophyta; class Magnoliopsida; order Caryophyllales; family Caryophyllaceae; genus Silene; species Silene coronaria. The sequence continues at coordinate 7,202 of JAOWBH010170355.1, forward strand.
TTTTTTCTGGTTGGTGTTTTAGTCAATATATACTCATATATGTTTTCTGGATCTAAAAGCTTATACGACTTATTTATTTTCTGTGTTGATAGGAGGGCTTGATTTTGGAGGGGACGCCCGCTGCAGAAGGGGTTTCAGCTGATGATTTGGCAAAACGTCAAACGTAAGCTATTAATTACCAAACGTCGGAATCAAAAACGGAAATCCTGAATGGACTGCAAATCTAATTTTTTTACTCGAATCACCGTATTGCACAATTCATTTTAAAAGGATTTATACAGTAGCGAATTAAAATAGTTAACATTTACCTCAACTTATGATGTGCATCCACTGAGGCTAAAAAACTAGACAAGAAGCTGAAGTAGTTTACAGGTGCTATCATTCTAGCAAGATCAGGTTGGAAAACTCTAATGTCTAGCAGATTATGTAAAATGTAATTGCTGTACCAAATTGAGGTACATATGCCACATGTGGTGAAAGTCAAGTATGACTATTGAAGTCTTGTATTATGGTTGGTTTCCTTAAGACCATCTTATGTTAAATATAATGTTAGACAACCTATTTAACTCATAACACGACCTATATAGTATATACCCACTAACCCACAAAAAACTAAATAGATAGCCCATTTATTAGGATATGAGTCTGTATCATGATATCAACATATGAAGGCACTCTCTATTTGCTCTGTGAACCGCCGACTTCTTGCTTGTAGGAAAATGTTCGCTGAATTCCTTTTTTGTTACACAAACCTTTGCTGTATAAATGCTAAGCAACAGGTTATGCTTTGTTAATTTGCTCGTCGTCAATAGGATATTTATTGTAATTTTGTCTAATGCAGACTGCAGCAGAAAAAGATGACGAAACTTCAATCGCCGAACTTTCATGTTTCCAGAACAAGGCTGATCATATACAATTTACCCAAATCCATGCGCCCGAAAGAACTCAAAAAGCTTTGCATTGACGCTATTACTTCCAAAGCTTCCAAGCAGACACCTGTGATACGACAGGTTCAAGCTCTACTCATTGTTTTAGTGTATATATAAACATTTGATTGCTAAATAATTTGATTGCTAATGCGGTAATATCTATGCAGATAAAGTTTCTTAACAATGTTAAGGATGGGAAGGTGAAAAGCTTTTCTCGTGGAGTAGCTTTTGTGGAATTTGCAGAACATCAACATGCGATTGTAGCATTAAGGGTGCTCAACAACAATCCAGGTATTTTCGAGCCTTTAAATTTTCATGAGTTTTCATATGCATTATTCTCTCGATAATAATATCGAGAGACTGACCCATACGGAGTATATCCTGATAAATGGGATCTTTTATTCATCAAGTTAATGAGGTTGGTCTCATATATGTTAGCATGGGACCTTCTGACTAGTTGGGTTGCTTTTATATTTGTCTGAGAGATTACTCTTTCTATAATTTGACATGCCATTTTTCTTATAACTATAGAGCCGTTTGGGGCACAACATCGTCCTATTGTGGAGTTTGCTGTTGACAATGTCCAAACATTGCGGAAGAGAAACCTAAAAATCAATGATCAGCTTCAGGAAGCTGGCGATGGTGAAGGTAATGTGCGAGAAAATGACAGTAAAGAAAACTTCAGGAAAAGGAAGTTTTCAGATGAGACTGAAGATCACAAGACCGGCAGGAAATTCGCCAAGGGAAATCGTGCAGCTGATGGGTCTGCTACTGAAGAGGAACATTCTAGCAAGAAAGCAAAGGGAGATCGAATAAGACAAGACCGAAGGAGCAATCTCCCGGACGATATAAGTAGGCCAAATTCAAACCAAGTTCAAAATAAGCCTAGAATACAAATGAATATGGAGCCAGGGAATAAGAAGCCAAACGATCATATGGACAGGGAGCCGAGAAATAGGAAGGTAACCAATCAAATCGATACGGAACTAAGTAATAGGAAGGTAAATGTTCCTATGGATAGGGAGCCAAGAAATAGGAAGGGAAACGATCCAATGGATAGGGAGTCGAGGAAAAGGAAAGCATATGATCCTTCAGTAGAACCTAATGACAGGAAGAGTTTGAAGAACAGGAGGAAAAAGAATAAAGAACCAGTCGGCCGGGATGTGGTTGATAAGTTGGACAATTTGATTGAGCAATATAAATCCAAGTTTTCACAGAAAACAGATGATAGTGATGGCAAAAAGCAAGGTTCTACGCAGCAAATTAAAAGATGGTTTCAATCATAAGTAATTTTCGGAGATATTTAAAAGCTATTTTTGTTCGTTTACGGTAGTTGACAGTTGAAAGTAGGTGTTGAGATTGTTGTACATTATCAGAATTTTGAAATGTTTTCGAGAAATCTGCATAATCTTGTACCAAGAGTATTATTTACTCAAAACTTGTCAATTTGTTCTACATAAATGGGTTTGTTGCGAATTCCGTAGAAGGTATTTAGCAAATTTTTACGGGATTTGATGATGTAGCTTAAAAATGTGTCAAGAGGGATACTGCACAACATGTACACGGTTCAACACATCTATTTTTTTTTTGGTGCAAAAGAGGGGCAAGGCCTCGGTACAACTAACAGAATTAAGTAGAAACTATATGGGGAATAGCAACCCCGAGTAAATCTTCACGAAGGATAGTACGAATGCCATCCGGGTGGTGATCATTCCCCCGAGTAAATCTTCACGAAGGATCGTACGAATGCCATCCGGGTGGTGATCATAGTAGGTTGTAGTAGTGTCGGATTCGACTCCTTTGTTAGCGAGCCAATCCACAGCTCTATTTGCCTCGCGAAACACATGGTCTAAGGTAACAGTCCAGCCATCCAAATTAATAAGATTGAGACACCGTTGAACAAGAGGCCAAAGACTATTGCTTAGGAGATGTTCGTCGCATATGAAACTCACACAGGATGAGTTGTCCATATGCACCATTAACTTTCTAATTCCCAGTGACCGAGCCCGCTCAAGTCCGACTACAAGCGCGCATTTCAGCCCTCATGGAGTTGCAAATGCCACAAGAAAAGGTATAAGCATCAATATAATTACCACTTTCGTCTCGAAAAATACCACCACACCCAGTGGGGCCTGGGTTGCCCTTAGACGCCCCATCCGTATTAAGCATGATCCAACCGTGTGGAGGTGGAGTCCAGAGAATGACGGTTCAACACATCTATTCCAAGCAAGTTTACTACTTAGATCAAATAAATAGTCTGTCTTTCCACTGACCAAAAGCAATCTTTTGGAAAATAATAACAAAAAAAATGGCCTATGCAGGTTTCGAACCTGCGACCTTCGCGTTATTAGCACGACGCTCTAACCAACTGAGCTAATAGGCCATCTGACTGTAATCATTTACATATATTATATCAATAAAAAGTATGTGAAAACCATTTTTTTTTAGGGCGAGAACAAAACTATACCGTCAGATTTGGAGTTTGTAGAGAAATCAGTATATTTCATACCGTCATTTTATTCTGATTACAAGTCAAATTATGGTTTAAAATAAGCCGCAACATCAACCGCAAAGAAGTTTACAGTAACCGCATATTAGGCCAACGACCGAGATTACATCGTAATGGTTGATTCCAATAAATTCTCAAACCGAGATTTAATACTATTAGTAAAACAACTGCATCTTTATTCACTTGTTGCATTCCGTACCACTTATTTCACTGTCCTTACCTAGACAAACATACTGGAAATTGAGAGACTACAATGACATTGGAATACATAGGAATGGACTAATGAACCATTTCAGATCGAATGTGCCTATGGACACGAGTCCCTAGTATCTTATTCACAAGTGCAAACCGCTAGGCGTTGCCAATCATCATTCTCGAGACTGCCGTGAAAACCAAGATTCAACACGCAAAGGGAGCCTAGGTCATCTGGTTCTGTTAGCCGCTGGGGCAGGAAGGGATTGAACAGCAGCTAAAGGATTCACTTGGTATGAAAAAGCGAGTTGCCATAAGTCTACTACACCCTGTTTCAACGCTAGTGCTCGTCTTTGAAGAAACCTGCGGATAAAAGCAAGTGATTCATTCAGAAAAATACAAACACGCGAAATGTTTTTGACATTTTCCATTTTTCTGTGTGTAAATGGAGTCACAAGGGCAATTTTGTTGATGACAGGTTCTAAACTAAGGTCATGAATACGAACCCTCAATACTTAGAGACATTGACTGCAGCCTTCTTTTAGCTTGGATTATAGCTCATAAAATATTTCACAAACAAAACAAAGATGAGAGGCAAAGGGGACTTTAAGTAGAGGAGGCACAATAAACAAGCTCATAAGAAAGAGGTTGACTTGCCTCGTAATAGTTTCACGTTTCTTCCGAATGAAGTAGCAAATTAGGAATATTAAACAACCAAAAAATATCTTCCCATTCGATGCATCAAGATACTTGTAACATCTTGCTGTGATATTCTGAAGCCTACTCCAAATTGATTGTTTCAAGTCCTGATTGCTGAAAACAATTGTGGGCTTATCGGACTGTTTGATTTCTTTCTTGGATAAGGGGTAGGATTCAGGTTCTTCTGCTACTGGTGATGAAATATCACCTTGCTTTGAACTGGTCGATTTCAGATGATTCAGAGAGATAAGCCGCCTCAAAAAATCCTAAAGCCAAAAAAAATTTGCAGTACGAAGAACGTTTTCATCAGGAGCAACACTTGTATACTTCCAAAGGAACTTACATTTACGCACAAGTGTGAAGCGATTTCTTTATTAATTATTAAAGATAGCTGATGAGTGATGACAGATAAACTGAGATTTAAATATGGCAGTAATTTAATGGTTTATAATATGTCGTTAAATTCTTGAATACTCCATAGGTAGCTAAAAGGGGATTAGGAAAAGAAGACGCTATGTCTCACCTGTCGTGCTTCCTCTGGTAATTGGGCCTTCTCAACCCAGAAAATAGCATGATCAACATCATTTAGAGCAGCGGCAAGGAGTGTAAAGGCATAAAACTCAACGGCTTCAAGGTAGTCAGCCATTTCCAAAGTAGATTGTTCAGCACATGCTGCCTCAGTTTCCTCTAAATCCAAACTCGTGAGTGCATAATATCTCTCATTTTGGAACTGCCATTTGGCAAGAAATTTCTCAAGGAATTTGCGAACTCCAGTTGGATTCCCGCTTGAGACTTGGATACATGCACTGAGAAAACAAAATCGGAACATTAAGAACTATGTTAGTCTAACAAGACACGAAAGCCAAAGGCAGGCACAATACCTAACGACGATGTAATGATGTATGGAAGAAGAACGAATAATCGAGATAAAATGTATGTGGTGCCTAAGCTCCATTAACAACTGCCCTTTTTACTTATGCACCTATGCTCCTTGATCCTCTCGACCAGTCGACCCCTCCCATCCCCTCCTTACCGTTTCTATACTAAATACTCTTTCACAAGTGCCATACTCTCCACAACATTGCGAATTTCGGCATTCCTTAGCCAGTCCTCAAATACAGCAAACAAGGTAATATAAAATACCTGTGCAGAACAACTTGAATAGGGATCTCAGTCACTGATCTAAAATAACACTCAAGCTCATTCATCAAATCGGATGCCCTGGCATAAAAATCAAATTTCAATAAGATTACGATTAAAAAAATACAGAAAAGAGACAACTTTTAGAAGTACAGTTACTTCCATAATGCTTCTAAGAAATTTCAGCTCCAAAGACCATAGAAGCAAAGCAGCACATACCTTCCGCATAGTCTCCAAGACTGGATTAGCACCATTGCCGTTGATTCTATCATGTCAAGAATCTCATTCGTGGTATTTTCATATACATTGTCATGTATACGAGTCAAAATTGAAGAGGCCAAATCTGCTGCATCCTCAAACATTCCGCAAACAAGGTACCTGCACAGTGCAGCAAATTCGCACACACACTTAAATAAGGTTGATGCCTTCTTTATAGTCCTAATAGGCTGTTCTACCTCAATAGCCAGAGAAGTGATTATATGAACAGCAAATTTCCTTGAGAAAAAACCTTATGCAAGTAGTATACAGCATACATAACCCTCGTGCCTCAAAGGCTCTCATGTCCTTCGTGCGGTTGGTAAGGGAGATTGGATATTAGCAGCTTTTCATCTTTCATACTCCCTTCGTCCCAATCATTTGTTTACCTCGATTAAAATACCCCTCACAGAGAACAAAAAAGGTAAATAAATGATTGGGACAGAAGGAGTAGTTAATTTCTGAATGATCCAGTGATGAAAATTGCATTGAGAATCAAACTAATCCCAGTTCTTGATTTCAACCCCAGCCCAATTTGTGAATCGAACAATCCCTAATCCAATAGTTAGAAATAGTTAATTGTGCTCCAAAGGGTAATCCCATTTCCCCTTTTCTTAACCCAAGACATTTAACAAATCTTGTTGCTAATAAAAGTTGCAATCTTTATTATGGAGTACTACACAAATCCTATCGTAAAGCCGTCTTACACAAGAATATTGTAACGGGACTTATGATAACTATCTTTTTATCTATATGGGTCATTTATTCACACGATATTAGCGGAAAACCGTCTTACAACAGACCCATTGACATACACAATCAATGATCATTTACTGAGAAAGAAAAATAAAAAGGGTAAAAATGAATTAAGCAACTAATGGGAAATTACCGTTCAGCAAGCTCAATTTCATCCCAAGAAACTGAATTTGATGAAGGAGAACCTGTGATTTGACTGGGTTCAACATCTTCCATACTCAATTTCTTCGAATTTTACTTTGGTAATTGTGATATTCTCAGTTGAGCTTTTGTTCTGTGACTATGTTTGGAGTTTAGGAAGAACAAAGATACAATCTTTATGTTTTGTTGAGTGAAGAACAAAGAAAAGAATTTGGTGTTTATTAATGAAAGTGTGAGGGTGTGACTATGTTTATTGTTGTGGCCTTGGGCTTAGATGGATTTCAAACAGTCGACATTTATCCATCGAACACAACAATTAGAATCCTCGATCACCATCTAAGTAGAACGAACATTTCTTCTAACTAGTCGTCTCGTATCTAACGTAGTGTCGGACACTCGACACTTTTACATACGCCTAAACATGTTATTATAGTTTAGACGAGTACTAAAATGTTAAAAGAGATTGATTAGAAGATGGGTTTGGGTGGAAAGTGAGAATTAGTTATTGTCACTTATTATAAAAATAAAACCATAAGTTATTTATAATTATAAAACATATATTTTATTACATTTAAATAACGTGTCTCGTGTCCTAAATTTCACGGGATGTCGTATCACGTGTCCGTGTCGTGTTGGCATCCGTAGATGTATCCGTTTTGGTGCTACCTAGATGATGATTGAATTATTGATGTAGATATATGGTAAAACTAATCTGATTTTAAGTGGTTATACTTCATAAGTAGAGGCGACAAATTGTACTGGTCGGTCCGGTCCCACCATACAATCCACTTTTCGGGTTGCCGAAAACACTGCTTGGTTGGGCCGTTTCAGACCTGGTACAGCCAATGCAACGGTTCATGTCAATTTAAGGTCCAAGATCCCTAAACCGGTCTTCTAAAAGCAAAATAAAATGAAAGTAGAAAAGACTCGTGATGAGTCCGGTCCGTCGTACGCTTAGGTTGCTCTTCCCTCAAACCAGCCAACCCCGTCAAACTCATCTAGGTCGATCTGAACTTTATGGTATCCAAATTGACCAATACTTAAAGTCCCTGAGAAACTTGACTGAAAAAGACCATTCTGACATAGTTTGAAATGATCTAGACTTACGAATTTTAAATTACAATTGAAATGCTTAAGAACAACGTAATTCGTAACATGTAAAATTGGCTTGAAAAAGATTTGGCAAAAATATACATGAAACTTGAAATGACTCGATAAGTACACTCGAGACATGTAGAAATCCAAAATAAGTTTACTCGAACTAAGTTTTAAACTTTTTGATAAATAACCAAATGCTATAACAAAGCGTCTCCCTTGTGACGAACGCTATCCGTCACAAGGTGAAGACGGGGCGAATATATACCACATTGTGCTATATGGGCAATGTAGACGGGTCAACTTGCATAATTGATTTGACTATGCAATAATAAAAAAAAAAAGGTTATTTAATGGCAATAATCCAAACTATGCCCCGTCTTTTCAAATTAATCTAACTATGTTTTAACTCATATTAATTTGATCTTTACCCTAATTTTTCTTATATTGCTATATCGGAAAGGCAACATGTTAAACCGGTTACCTCTTACATTTTCTTTATTATTTTTTTAAACACCTTTACCTTTCTTTTTTTAGTCTGAGTTTATTTTCACCTTCTTTTATTACTGATTTTATTATTACTCCTTTCACCTCTCCATTGCTCTTTGTTCATCATCTTTCATCGTTTTCTTAAACTGCACATTCCAACCAACATATTTCAAAACCCACGTGAGGTTTCCCTAAAGTTGAAATATCTAGCATAAATCCTATCAGAAACTGATCATTTTTTACCCATAAGAATTCAAAACCCACCTGGAAAAATCCCCAAAGTTGAAATATATCGCATAAATCCAATTAAAAAAGATTGATGATCTTGATGATTAAACACAATTAAAAAAGGGAGAATGGCCGTGATAATTAAAATGCTAAAGAACATCAAAAATGGCGGTGATAATGTCTAATACACCAAAAACATGCTTCTTATCTCCACTATAAAGGACGTGCTATAATTTGCTTCTAAATCCATGTTCCAATTGGTTTCTCTGCACTGGACATTGCTCGATTATTTGTAAATTAGGTTGTCTATTGCTATAAATTGCCGAATACTTGAGGAATTTATAGAAAAGGATGAATTTTAATGTAAAATTTTGCTGTAGAAAGATGATTTAGGTTCTCCGGCTGAAGATGTATAAGGAAGAAGATAAATGAAGGAAGAAGAAATCTTAAATAAATAAGAGAAACCCACTAATAAGAAGCATTCACCTGTTATACCCGGTAAAATATTAAGGCTGGTGTAGCATAAGAGAGATAGGTGCAAAGATCAGATTAATATGAGTTAAACTATAGTTAGGATTAATTTGAGAAGACGGGCGCATAGTTTGGATTATTGTTATCAAATAACCCCAAATAAAAAAGGGAAGGGAGCTTTCTCAAGCAAGATGTGTTACTTGAGCATCTACTCCTCACTTTTGGTCAGTTAGTCCATCATCACTTTGAGACATACAACACCTCTCTCATCAAATATTCAAAAAACAAATTAATTCATCTCTCTAAAAACCTCATCTTCATCTTCATGATCTTCATCTCCTAGCTCCGTCATCTCCTAGCATCGTCATTTAATTCAACAAAATTAAAGCTCTGTGATCCCCTAGCTGAAATTAGTAGTCCAGAAGTTATTGGGTAAAATAATTATGTCGAAAGAACATCTCCGAAGAGGCCTGCGAAAAAATCGATGGAAGGTATTGTTTTAAATTAATTGAATTATTGTTAAAATGATTAACTTGATGTAATTTTTTTTTTTTTATTAAATTTCACATATAACCATGCATGCATGAATAGATTTAATGAATGGAAGGTTTTGTGTTTAATTAATTAAGAAATGTGTCTATGTTTGAGTGTATTTTGATATTTAATTTGATGTTACGTTGGGTTTAATATAGATCTTACCATGTAACGACTCTTTAGCGTTGATATGTGGTCACCTTAACTGCGAAATTTGTATATGTTTGAGTGTGTTTTACTAATTAGATTGATGTTACTTTGGGTTTAACATAAATCTTACCATGTGAACATATATGTATATATGTGTATACATTGTGACATATGTATTTGTGTTGAATATGTGATTGTTTTTGATGAGAAATGTGTCAATGTTTATTTTTTGGAATATTATCAAAATGTTTGTTTTGTTAACAAAAATGAATAACCATGATGACATGTGTGTTAATGTTGAAAATGTGACTATCATAGCTGAGAAATGTATCTATGCTTGATTGTATTTCCATGATACTTTATGTATTGCCATACCTTATGAAATCTTAACATGTTAACATAAATTGCCGAACATGATGATACATGGATTGGTGTTGAAAATGAGACCACCTTAGTCGAAAATTGTGCCTATGTTTGAGTTTGTTGAACATTAGAAAATGTGATGACCTTAACTTAACATGATAACAGCTAACACTAACACATGGTGACATATATGTTAGTGTTGAAATGTGACTACCTTATCAGAGAAATGTGACCATATTTAGATTGTACCTTAGTTTGAGTTTTAAATATATCTTTACATGTTAACATATATTTGTAAACATGGTGACATGTGTTAACGTTTCAAGTGTGACCACCCTTAAATGAGAAATGTACCTATGCTTGATTTTATTGTCATAATACCTTATGAAATCTTAACATGTTAACATAAATTGCTATACATGGTGGCATATGTGTTGGTGTAGAGAATGAGATCATCTTAATTGAGAATTGTACCTATGTTTGTTGAACATTAGAAAATGTAATGACCTTAACATGGTAACTTCTAATTCTAACACATGGTCACATATGTGTTAATGCTAAAATTTGAGCAACTTATCAGATAAATGTGACCATATTTAGAAAGTACCTTAGTTTGAGGTTTAAACATATCTTAAAATGTTTTAACATATATTTGTAAACATGATAACATGTGTTAGTGTTTCAAGTGTAACCAGCTTAAGTGAGAAATGTACTTATGCTTGATTGTATTACCATGATACCTTATGAAATCTTAACATGTTAACATAATTTGCTAAATATGGAGGCATGTGTATTGGTGTAGAAAATGTGACTACCTTTAGTTGAGAATTGTACCTAAGTTTGAGTTTGTTGAACATTAGAAAATGTAATGACCTTGGCTTAACATGATAACATCTAATCCTAACACATGGTCACATATGTGTTAGTATTGAAATGTAACCACCTTATCAGATAAATGTGACCATAGTGATCAAAATTTGTATGCAGAAATTCGTATGCAATCGCAGCCGATAATACGAGTGGACAAGACAAAGCAGGTGGATGTGCAACCAACAAAGATGTAAGTTGGCCAAGGCTCGAAGAGAAAGTCCCGTTTATGTAATATGTACATTATGTACAACTATCGGTTTGTATTAAGTAAGACCTATGTTTAGTACTTGGTGGTTTATTTTGGTACACACTTTTTAGACCCTCATGATGGCAGGGATGTAAGCATATGGACTTATTTTCATCTATTTTAAATGTGCTCACGAGACTTGGCCTAATTATGTCAGTTTGTAACCATCCCAGTACAATTTTCCGTACAACCGTGCTAATTTGTAATAAGACTTATGTTTAGTACTTGGTGGTTAGTTTAAGGATCTGTTATTTTGAAACACAATTATAGTCCCCCATGATGTCAAAGATCTAAGACAATGCTTGTTTTGTGACCACCTTAAAAACGGCATCACTATCTATTTAAATTAAATGTGCGCATTTCTTCTTAAAAATATTAACTATGTCACCATAAACGTCTAAATTGTTACAATTTTTGTTGAATATGTGACCCCCGAAATTATAAAATACTTCCAATTTTGTTCATTTTAAATTACAAAAGGTATGTTTGTTTAAACTGGTGACATAAAATGATAACATATTTAGTTCAACTGGTGACATACTAATGTGAAATGACAACAATTTGAGCACTTCTAGATTACAAAGCAGACAATGTTAAAACAACCTTGCAGCACTACAAAGCATGTATGTAATATCCCGAGTTTTTGGATATATACGTAAAGCGATTTATTATAAGTTTCGATGTCGCATTATATTATATTACTTAGGAGGTATATATATTTACGACGGTGACACATTATACAATACTATATTACATAGATTAATTATTACCGTTAATGTTTCGGAATGCGAATATAAGTTGTTGGATTGGGTCGAGATAAACCCGACCCATTTCCAATCACCCTTAGACCGTCCAAATGCACCTCACCCACACACTTTCCCACGGTTATATATATGCCCTCTTAGGGTTATTATTCAGTCACATTACATCCTATAAACCTCAAAACTCAGTAAGATTTGGCGGCTGCGTACTAGGGTCGTAGCAGTAGGCGATTAGAGGGTGGTTTACGTGGTGGTTTTAGGCGGTTTTCAAGGCTCGAGGTAAGGATACACGACCCATTTCTACTCGT
>JAOWBH010170367.1:0-10663 GCA_028566215.1 Silene coronaria
TCTGACACAGAGTTGTTACAACATTACAGCAGCTGGAAGTTAGTTACTTTGGCGGTAAAAACGATAATCCTCTAGTATATAAGTCATACGATGTTAGCTGTAATTCTTAGATCATTCTTGTTTACATTTTCCTTTCTCTCAATTCAATCCTCTGTAATCTTTCAGCAGTTCATCAATAAAATACTCAATTCGATTCCCTTCTCAATTTTAGGGTTTCCTATCGTATTTTAGGGGTTTCTCGATTAAATTCTTGATCCCTTATATCAGTGGTATCAGAGATCCTTCCTGGATTTGTTAATGGCACCAAAAAACACAAGAAATTCTGATAATTCAATTGAAGATTTTGCAAGAACAATGGAGGACAAAATCAAGAATTTGGGGGAATCAATGATCAACATGGAGGCAAACTTTGGGGAATTTGTTCGAATTCACAACCAAGATAAGACGAAAATGCAAGCTACAATGCAGATTCAACAACGAGATTTGGGTGGGAAATTCGACCAGATGAATGCAAGGATGGAGCAAATTTTGGGTCAATTGGTGGCCGTGAATACTAGGGTTTCTGGGTTAGAGAGAGAACCTGGAGCATCTGGGAGCAATGAGACTAATGGAGGTCGCAACAATGGTGGTAATTTCTTTAATCATCAATCTAATTTTGGTCGATTTTCAAGGGTAGATTTTCCCAAATTCAATGGTGATAATGTGTTAGGCTGAGTTTACAAATGTGATCAGTTTTTTGAAGTTGATTCCACATCTGAGAATATTAAGGTTAAAATGGTGTCAATTCACTTAGAAGGAAAGGCATTACTTTGGCACCAATCTTTAATGAAAACAAGGGAATTTGGTAATTGGCCTAGTTGGTATGATTATAAGGCTGCTGCAATTGCTAGATTTGGAACTAATTCTTTTGATGATCCCATGGCTGAGATTATGAACCTTAGACAAACTGGGTCAGTAGATCAATATCAAGAACAATTTGATGGGTTATTGAATAGGACTGACTTATCTGAGAGACAAGCTTTGAGTTGTTTCCTTAAGGGTCTAACTACTGACATCCAAAACACAGTTAGAATGCATAAACCTCAATCTTTAATGGATGCTTTTGCTTTGGCCAAGCTACAGGAGGCTACAGTGTCTTCTTTGGTCAAAAGAAATAAACCAATTCTGGAGAAGCCTTTTTCTGTTGCTTAGCAAAACAAACCATATTCATCTCAGACATATCAACAAAACCATAACCATAAAACCACTGGAAATCAGAAAATAGTTACTGCTAGATTGAGTGAAACAGAAGTAGCAGAGAGAAGGGCAAAACATTTGTGTTTCACTTGTAATGAAAAGTGGTCACCCACGCATAAATGTAAGGCTCAACTTCACAGCATGGAGATTGTGGTTTTGGTTGATGAGGGAGAAGTTACAGAAAATGAAGTGAACATGAGCAAAGAAGGGGAAGAGCACCATACTTATGAAGAGGAGAGCTTACCTCCTCTCATTTCTTTGAATGCTATTACTGGGAATACAACTTACCAGACTATGAGAGTGATTGGTAAAGTGAGGGAAAATCCCATACATATCCTAATTGATTCAGGTAGTACTCATAATTTTTTAGATGTCAATACTGCCATAAAGTTAGGATGCAAACTTAAGAGTACTTGTCCTTTGGTTGTTTCTGTGGCTAATGGAGAAACCATTCCGAGTAAATCAATGTGTCCTCAATTTGAATGGGAATTACAAGGGGCTAAATTTTGTACAGATGTGATGCTAGTTCCTTTAGGGGGGGTGTGAAATGGTTTTGGGTATACAGTGGTTGACTTCCTTAGGTCCTGTTCTATGGGATTTTAGTCAGCTTAGGATGGAGTTTAAATTTCAAGGGAAAAAACATGTATTGAGAGGTTCTAAAGCTAATGCTACCTTACAGTGGTTAAGTGGGAAACAAATGGGAAATACTTTGTGCAAATTAGCTGGAGACAAGGAGGTTGCCTAATGCTTTGCTATTAGAGCATACTCTTTAAATGAGTTGTGTGCAGGAGATATGGGAAAAGAATTGCAACCTGAAATTAGTGAACTGTTGCTGTAATTTGGGGATATATTTGAAGAGCCAACTACACTACCTCCTCATAGGGCACATGATCATAGGATACACATAAAGGAAGGGGTATCTCCTGTCAATGTACGACCATACAGATATCCAATCATACAGAAAGATGTCATAGAACAGATTATACAAGAGATGTTGGTCAGTGGTGTAGTGAGACCCAGCCAAAGCCCTTACTCATCTCCTGTGGTTTTGGTTAAAAAGAAGGATGAAACTTGGAGGTTGTATATAGACTATAGGGAATTAAATAAAAATACTGTCAAGGATAAATTTCCCATCCCTGTTATTGAGGAACTACTAGATGAGCTTCAGGGGTCTATGGTATTCTCCAAGATTGATTTAAGATTAGGTTATTGGCAGATCAGAATGCACCCTGAGGATGTAGAAAAGACTGCTTTTAGAACTCATGAGGGACACTATGAGTTCATGGTTATGCCATTTGGTCTCACAAATGCACCTTCCACATTTCAAAACTTGATGAACACTATTTTCAGAAGCTATTTGAGGAAATTTATCTTGGTGTTTTTTTGATGATATCCTTATATATAGTAAAAGTTTGAAGGCACATTTGGAACATCTCAAGATAGCCTTTGAGACTCTGAGGAAACACACATTGTTTGCCAAGAGATCAAAGTGCACATTTGGCGCATCTGAGATTGAATATTTGGGACATAGGATACCCCAGGAAGGTGTTACAACTGATAAAGCAAAGATAGAGGCAATGGTGAAGTGGCCAGAACCTACTTCTATCAAGAAACTAAGGGGATTTTTAGGACTCACTGGGTACTACAGAAAGTTCATTCGATGGTATGGCATTTTGAGTAAACCTTTAACTAATCTACTCAAAAAGAATGCTTTTATTTGGAGTTCTGAGGCTACAAAAGCATTTGAAATTCTGAAGCAAGTAATGGTTAATGCTCCTGTTCTAGTTCTCCCTGACTTCTCAAAAGAGTTCACTGTGGAGACCGATGCGTGTGATGCTGGTATGGGAGCTGTTCTTTCTCAAGGAGGGCATCCAATTGCCTATATTAGCAAGGCTTTCTCATCCAGGTCCTTGGCCCTCTCAACCTATGAGAAGGAATTACTTGCTGTGATTTTTGCTGTGGAAAAGTGGAAACCTTACTTGATAGGTCGACACTTTGTAATCAAAATTGATCATTTCAGTTTGAAATATCTCATGGAACAAAAGGTTACTACAACTTTTCAAAATAAATGCTTTCCAAAGTTGCTGGGATTAGACTATGAAATTAAATACAGGAAAGGAGTGGAGAATGGAGCTGCTGATGCTCTATCAAGGGTGACTGGTCAGCAACTAATGGCAATGTTGATATCTAATATTCACACGAATTTTTTGGCTATGATTTATAAGAATTGAGAACAAGATGTGCATTTACAGAACATCATAAAACAACTGAAAGAAGGAAAAACTCACAAGAGGTATAAATGGGTAAATGAGGAGTTGAGGAGAAAAGAAGGATTAGTAGTGGGGAGTGATGAAGCTCTTAGAAAGAAAATAATTACTCTCTTATATGACTCTCCTATAGGAGGACATTATGGGGTTCAAGCTACTGTCAAGAGAATTAAAAGTCTTTTTTATTGGAAGCATTTATCAAGGGATGTCAAAAATTATATAAGGTAATATGGAGTGTGTCAAAGGTGCAAGCCTATACTACAACAACCAGCTGGACTATTACAACCTCTCCCTATTCTTGAGGCTGTTTAGGTGGACATTCCACGGACTTCATAGAAGGCCTTCCAAAGTCTCTAGGGAAAGACACCATATTGGTGGTAGTGATAGATTAAGCAAGTATACTCACTTTCTACTATTGAGTCATCCATTTAGTGCCACCTCAGTAGCTCAACTATTCCTAGATCAAGTTTTCAGACTTCATGCGATGCCTAAATCTATTGTAAGTGACAGGGATAAGGTGTTTCCGAGTAATTTTTGGCAGGAGTTATTCCGTCTACAACAAGTGGATTTAAGAATGTCATCTGCATACCATCCTCAGATAGATGGGCAAACAGAGGTAGTTAATAGATGTTTGGAGAACTACCCCAGGTGTATGACTAGTGAGCATCCAAAGGAGTGGGCCAAATGGATTTCGTTGGCTGAGTGGTGGTACAATTCTTCTTATCATTCAGCTTCACAAAGAACTCCTTATGAGATAGTATATGGACAGTCTCCAGCTATTCATGTTCCTTATGTGTTAGGAGACAGTAAGATGGAGGCAATTGACAGGAGTTTGGGAGCTAGGGAAGAATGTTTGAAGATGCTTAAATTTCATCTCAAGAGGGCTCAAGATAGGATGAAGAAACAAGCAGATAGAAAAAGAGTTAAGAGGGAATTGCAGGTGGGTGATTTGGCTTATGTTAAACTGCAACCCTACAGGCAACAATCAGTGGTGCAAAGAACTTGCGCCAAGCTCTCTCCCAAGTATTATGGACCATTTCCTGTGGTAGCCAAGGTGGGATTGGTGGCTTATAGGTTGGAATTACCTTCTCAAGCTAGGGTACACCCAGTATTTCACATATCTCTACTCAGGAAGCATGAAGGACCGAGCCCCACAACCAGCTCTCTCCCTGAAGTAGATGAGTTGCAGCAAATCAGGGCTGAACCAGTGAAAATTTTGAACAGAAAATTGGTCAGAAAAGGTATCAGTGGGGTTGTGTATGTCTTTGTAATGTGGAGCAACTCTACAGAGGCAGATGCAACTTGGGAGTCATATGACGACATGAAGAAGAGCTTCCCTAACTTCAATTTGGATTCAACTTGAGGACAAGCTTTGTTTAAGGGGGATGGATTGATATGAAATGATTAAATGCCAACTGGAAAGTGCATGATACAGTTGTTATGTTCTGTTACAAGAGCTGTTACAAGTTTGTTACAACATTACAGCAGCCGGAAGTTAGTTGATTTGGCGGGAAAACGATAATCCTCTAGTATATAAGTCACACGATGTTAGCTGTAATTCTTAGATCACTCTTGTTTACATTTTCCTTTCTCTCAATACAATCCTCTGTAATCTTTCAGCAGTTCATCAATAAAATACTCAATTCGATTCCCTTCTCAATTTTAGGATTTCCTATCGTATTTTAGGGATTTCTCGATTAAATTCCTGATCCCTTATATCAACATCATTATCAATAGTACTTTAGTAGTTAGTACTATAGCACTTCAGGACTTCTTATCCAACTAGATGTTACTCCGTATGTTGTTGTTTCATGGGAACAAGTTGGGAATCAGTCAAACTGGCTGTCTCTTGTATGCTTCAATATGAGGGCCACTTTGACCTTAATCAAGGACACACTATTCGAAATTAGAAAGGTCACGTCTATCTAAAAGTAACGACCTCAACAACCACATATTCAATTCATTGACACCACCTTATATTCATGCTACTTAAATCATACTATTATTATTAATATTTCTCTATATATTGTCCCTCGACTTACGATAAAATTACGGCACACAAACTTATGAGATTGTCCTACAGATTAGTAGAAATGAGAAACTCGTGTTTACATTCAAGACAAAAGGCGCGGGTAACAAAATAAAAACACTATTATCATATATTATCATTCTTTATAAACTTTGTAGGTTAAGAAATAGGAGTACACCTCTATTGTAAATGATTGAATAACCCACACCTATATCAGAATGGTGATGGTTATAGCCATAATGATTGAATAACCCACCCCCGTATCCAAATGGTGACTGTCAGACAATTGTGATATCAATAAGGTCAATATTTCTCCCCAATCTGCTTTAGCGAAGAATACGTCCCCAAGGCAGCGCTGAAGACGCCCACTGCAACAATGGCACTGCTAATCGTTACCTGAAATCAAAAGCGATCAAATGATGTTATAAGGAGGCAGTGGCACTACCATGAATGTCGAAAAGTACAATGCTACGTATATGCTTTTGCTTGGTGAATATTATTAGACCTCATGATTCTTATTTGATAAAGAGGCATAGTACACAACAATAAGTCTGACCGTCTGATGCCTCGAAACATATGGAGGCATTCATTTGTACATCTCAAGTCAGGCCTCCTCTTGTTAGAGGCCAATAATTTATGGGTCCCTCTCTGTCCATGAACACAAATCACGCAATTGCACCTTGCATTCGGCTTGTCCGGTCTTCAAAAGAAGTGGGTATGGACATTTTTTTTCCAACTTACATAGTCCACCTAGCTACTCCATCTGAAACCTGCTAACCCTCTTGTGGTCGCCACAAAATCCATGCTAAACCTGGTTTGCGCCCAGGGTGAAACTCATGTTTACTCGTCTCTAATTTAATTCACTGATAGGCAAGTAATTTCTGTCCTCAGTGGCTCAGTGTGACAATGGCCTAGGAGTTGTGACATAGGAAATTGCTACTAAGGTACATAATAACTTTTAAATGGCGAGTAAGCTATCAAAAAAGATGGAAGTGAATATTCACGCAGCTGAGAAGTGAGAAGATTGAAGAAATATACCTGCGATTTTGTGGCCTTCTTCCCCACAATTCTTAAGAAACACAAGGCTGGGAAGATCATAGACTGCACGCAACAGAACAAAACATGGAACATAGCTAAATCATCGCGTATTTTTGGAATTGCCTCTTTAAAACAAGGTCATTAAGGTCGAGTCAAAAGGACCGTTAATAGTGAAATCCAACTAGGAAGAATAAAAACAACAGCAATATTGGAACTCACATACGTCACAAAGGATATTTTTGTTCAAAATCAAAATTTACTCCAAAATGAAAATATAGTGAACTGATCTAATAAAAATAAGCAAAACTTATGATCAAAATGAATGAATGGACTCGGAACATTAAAAAGTTAATGTAAATGCATACCACTAGTATGCTAAGAAGAGATCCTATTAGAGCCATCATAAGACCTGCAGCCAGGGACAAAAATTGTTAGGGGCATATCAATAAACAATGTAATTAAAATTCCAACACTGAAGTAAGGAGGTGACCGTAGAGTTCCAATGCTTGACATACCAAAAAATGGAACCAGGAAAGCTACACAGAGTGAGGAAATGACAAGAGAAGCCCTCAGAAGGTAAAAACACCAGCTGGAATTAGCGATATGGGATGGCAACGCCTCCTCTATACCTCGAGCCAATGGGTTCAGCAGTAAAGCATATGTGTTATTGTCAAGGAAACAAATAGTCTCAAGTCCAACTGAAGGATACACTCGTAGAAAAATTCCGAATTTTGGTAGATAATTAGGCTTGTTTTCGTAATGCTATCTTTTGTGGCCTGGTCTTAGAGAAATGATTTTGGTTGAACGTAGATAGATTAATTACTCCATTTACATTGGTTATATAATTTGCATCCAAGAATTGTTCATGTATTTCTTGTTTGACAAAACGTAGCTTGCTCCAGAAGGCTAAAATGCGCAATAAAAAGGATATTTTGTAAACGGGTTGATCACCTGCACAGAGAATTTGCAACATAATTACATACTATGCACACATCAAGTGCCAATATAATTGGAGAAAGCTGCAAGCCTGTCACTTACAGTAGTCCAGAGAGCAACTTTAGATACAACAGCATGCTTCGGCATGTTTAGAGTGATCTGGGATGCTGTATCCTGCCCAAACATGAGATACCCCATGACAGCAACACTTCCATATATTATCACACACAAAACAAAACTGCAAAAAGCACGAGTAGATCAAGTTACAAACAAGAAGCCAATTTAATTACAACCAAAGCACAGAGACGATCTCATATTATATAAGAACCACCCATTTAGCTAACATCTCGACCTATATACCCATTAACCAACTAAAAAACTGAAATTAAGATATAGCAGCCTCATTATATGGATCAGTCTCATGATAATAGTATCTTTAGGCATGCCACTGTCTCCTTTCAGAATTTGTAATAATCGAAATGTTGATATGACTTTCAAGGTGATTGATAACTTCATAATCTATACCTTGCTATAAGTGCTGCAGTAAATTGTTTTTTGTTTGCCATTGACTGATATATATTGGGGAAAACAGAATGTCCCGAGTAGCAGAATCCATATACACCAATGGCAAAAGGGATACCGCTCCAATTAACAAGTTTAGCAGTATGACTAAAACCGAGATGATCCACCGTCCCCAGAAACAAAAGGCAGAAAACGATCAATACCGTCGCAATGACCCCACCAGCTGCAGATTAAAAATCCACCAAATTCACAAATCATTTCAAACTAAATAAATAAGAAACAGAAGATGCCGATAGCTAGATCACCTGAGAGGTAAGAAATTACGCGTAGATCCTTCAACCACACAGTTGGCAGAACAATGAGGACAGTTAGCAGTGCAAAAAAGTGCATGGAATCAAGGTGAAAACCACCCCAATTTAAGCTCACTCCAGGGAATAGACTGGAAAGATTATCGCCTTCTAAAATAATGAATTCCACGCAGTAAGACTGAAGAGAAGAACAATATATTAGCATCAGCTGATAAGAATTTCACAAGTCACTCGCAAACTAAGATGGTGCAACTTTTCTTACATATAGCTCCACGTACAAAGCAACCTGCAGATTACAGAATAAAATAAGGTCAGAACATAGCTCTTTTTCAGTGTCTCCATTATCACACATGGCAAAATTGATGGATAAGCAAGTCACTACTCTTCACATTGTAGACAATGAATTGTAGGCAGTAGAGGATACAATCTATAGACACATGGCCTTTAGGCACTGGAAAGTTGAAATTTTGTGCATTTTGTCCAGTTTATGTAATTTAAAAACTTAAAATCCACAATTTTTGTATTATAACATATTTAAACTGTTCAGCAGGGCCCCGAAAACAACTTTGGGACAGCGACTGGCTGTGGGCGTGGATCAATATCAAAGTTATATTATATAAAAACAGCACCCTTCGAGAAGAACCCATCCAGGATAAAGAAAACAAATGTAAAACAAATGAATGTATTTTAGCTTTAGATGAACTCACTGATAGAAATAGACGTCCATATTTCCCAAATGCAGCTTCACCTATGTCGGGGTAAGTTACAATCCCGGCTCTACTTTCGAAACAATATCTCATAAGAGAAGCTGTATAGCAACATATTATAGCAAACACAATTAAGAATGCCAAGCTTAGCCAGCCACCTTCTCTGATTGTATAAGGAGCAGACAAGAGCCCAACTCCAGCCATAACATTTAAGCCTGAGGATAACAAGAAGGGGTGAAGGGTTCAAACTTCGAAGGATTAATATGGTATTTTTGCTACAAGGAGAAAACAAACAATTTTTTATATAATTACATTTTAGTTAGAGCATGAGGCTAATTAAAGGTATCTCACCATTAAATACAGTTTGAGTAAAGTTGCAGCCTTGACCAATTGGTAGCTCCCCAGCTAGATGTTCATGCAATGACCCTAAGGCAGACATCCTCGAAGGTATTTTGGTTAACTTGTCGTATTCTTCTCTCTCATAATCGGATAGCAAGGGAGCCTTTCCATCAGGTTCTATGTTACTTCTGCTGCGAAGACTCATGCTGGGACTTCGACCCAGCAGTGAAAAACCCGGTGATGCAGCAATGGTGTAGGAGTCAGTCGTCTCTCTGTCACCAACAAGGGAAAAACATAAATATTCAAAGTCACAGAATTACTATTCCTCTTCATCTTGATATCTTTCTAAACCCAACCATGGCTCTAAACTGCTTAGCTGGAAAATGGACGTAGTACTATATTAAGACTGCAAATGAGATCACACAATAACTGTAACTGTATGCTCGCCTCGTTTTCTATAGCAGCCATTATGGCTTTTCCAGGTGGTGGGTTGACTTCTAATTCATCAAAAGAAAATACTGAGAGTCAGAGAAGAAAATTGTGAGACATATTATTAGATTCATCAATGAATTTTTTATTACACGTGCACTTCCGAGAGATACTGAAGGAAGCGTCACGAAATGTGGAACTTCTAAAAAAAAGAGGTGCAGGACTTGCAGCGATCATTGCGTGCGCTTCACACATACACACACGCACACGCACACGCACGCATGCATGTACACTAACAAAACTGTAACATGCACTCCTTGTTATGAGTATCCACACTCTTGCTTTCAGTGAAAGTGTGGAAATTGCTGAACTTAACACAGTAAAGACTAATGTTGGATTTCGCAACATTGCATTTCATTTTCTTTGTTGTATGTCGTCTAGTTAAAAACAATATAAGCTCATCACATAGATTGTTCCATCAGACAATAAAAGTCAACCAATGCAAAAAAGTTCCAAGCATTATCGACGCTTTCTCTATGTAATGATGAATTTTTCCTCCAAAAATTCTTAAAAATAGTGTAGCCTCACTGATGTAGTGATGTTAGCTATACTCAATTCTCAACAATTATTTGAATTTGAAATTGATAAGACAGCTTCATCCAGTCAAATAAATATATGCATATCTCATTACAAGCAATACAAATAAATATGACAAAGTTATACGGTAATATATATAGATACAAATGTTAATTAACCTCACCATAATACAACTGAAACGATTGCGAAGTCAAACCAACAAAAACACAGTTTCTGCTTATAAGTGAAATCATTTGGCTAACAACAACATTAACC
>JAOWBH010170388.1:0-10661 GCA_028566215.1 Silene coronaria
AGTAGCCAAAATAATATCATCGACATATAAGAGGAGATAAGCAATGTGAGTACCGTCATGATAAATAAACAAAGAATTGTCTGATTTGCTATTTCTAAAACCGATGCTTGAAACATATGTGGCAAAACGTTGGTACCAGGCACGCGGTGCTTGCTTGAGACCGTAGAGAGATTTCTTGAGCAGGCAAACATGATTAGGATTTGTACGGTCACGAAAGCCGGGTGGCTGATACATGTAAACCGTCTCCGCAAGATGACCATGTAAAAAAGCATTTTTCACATCAAGTTGTCGGATAGACCACTGTTTAGAAACAGCAATACTAAGCACTGTTCGAATTGTTACCGGTTTCACCACGGGACTAAAGGTTTCATCACAGTCGACGCCAACCTGTTGAGACCTGCCATTGACAACCAAGCGAGCTTTGTATCGCTCTAAATCACCATTAGCCTTAAACTTATGCTTAAACAACCATAGACAACGAGTTATATTAACATCGGGAGGTCGAGGCACAAGAATCCATGTCTTATTCTTAATGAGAGCATCATATTCGTCTTTCATGGCATGATTCCAATGAGGGTCATTAAGTGCATCAATGGGATTCTTGGGTATGGGAGATATGGTAGTTGTAGCGCATAAGTCGAATGGAGGCTTGGGTTTAAAAATGCCGTGCTGAGCGCGGGTCGTCATTTGGGGAGAGTGAGGTGGGGCTTGGGAGGAATGTGTTGAGTCCATGGGGGATGGCTGTGGCGATGGCGCGGCTTGGGATGGGATATTGGTGGCTGAGAGGGGAGTGGCGATCAGTGGTGAGGTAACGGGTGTTGGTGGTTCAGTATCCGGGGTTGAGTTTGTAAGAGAGGGTGAGTTGTGAATATGCGAGGTCATGTAGGGAGTTGGGTCAGAGGACAGGAAGTCGTAAGAGGAGGGAGTAGGAGTATAAGTTTTAGCAAACGGGAAGATCGTTTCGTCAAATGTGACATGTCGAGCAATAAAAATTTTCCGAGTGGTCAAATCCATGCATTTGTAACCGCGATGATTGGGCGGGTAGCCAAGGAAGACACAAGGGGTGGCACGTGGGGCCAGTTTGTGGATAGTGGAGGGAGGTATATGAGGGTAGCAAAGGCACCCGAAGGTCCGGAGGTGGGTGTAGGCAGGTACCCGACGGTAGAGACTTGAGGTGGGTGAGTCATATAGGTTAGCTTTACTAGGTAGGATGTTGTGAATATAAGTGGCCATATCGAGGGCATGATGCCATAGAGAGGGTGGCATGTGAGCGTGGATAAGAAGAGTACGAACCATATTGTTTATGGTACGAATTTTGCGCTCGGCCTTACCGTTTTGTGGAGAAGTGTGAGGGCAAGAGAACCTAAAAAGCATACCTTGACTAGCAAAGAATTTGTGAAAGGGAGAGTTGTCATATTCGCGGCCATTATCGCATTGTAGAGTTTTGATGGACCGATTAAATTGTGTTTTTATCATATTGTAAAAAGTGGTGAACACATTATATACATTTGATTTATTTGTAATTGGGAAAGTCCACAAAAAATTAGTGAAATCATCAAGAAATAAAATATAATAGCGATGACCCAAAGTACTCGGAACAGGAGAAGTCCACAAATCAGAATGTAAAATATCAAATGGAGAAATAGTGCTCGACAAAGACGATTGAAACGGAAGTTTAATATGCTTCCCTAAAGCACACGAGTGACAAATAGAAAGCTGTTTCATAGGACTACAGGGGATAGTTTTATTCTTGCAAAGGTAATTAAAAATGTCGGGGCCGGGATGACCTAGACGTCCGTGCCAAATATTGGACGGAAAAACAGCAAAGGCATGAGGGGCAGTGGGGTCGGCATGTGTGGACGTAAGAAGAGGATAGAGATCACCCGTGCTATGACTTCTCATAATCGGCATTCCCGTCGTGAGATCCTTCACAGTGAAACCAAACGGGTCAAATTCAACGGAAACACGATTGTCGGTGGTGAATTTTCTAACAGAAACTAAATTTTTAATAATATGGGGAACATGGAGAACATTTTTTAAGATAAGAGAGTTATTAGGGGGAGGCAGAGTCATAGCACCACGACCAACAATCGGAATCAAATTGCCATTACCGACTACAATATGACGATTATTACTCAAAGAAGAATAAGAGGAGAGTGTACCGTTATTGGATGTCATATGCGAGGACGCCCCGGTGTCCATATAAAAATTGTCATCAGGCTGTTGAAGCGATAAAGTCTGCATTGCAGCCGCGATATCTGTCGGAACAAGAGTCCCTGGTGACAGTCCGGGAAGATTTGGCTGCGCGATAAACGCTTGCTGGGGTCGAGGGCCAAGGATCCCCGGCGAGCGAGAGCTGTCTGGCGTCCAGCCAGTAGTGGGATAAGAACACGGTGGTACAGACCATCCTTGTTGCTGCTGGACCTGCCACGGAGATAGAGGGACCCAAGGCCACGAGGAGGGAGCCGAACTACTCTGCTGCTGCTGCTAATTCCCAGACGACCACCATTCCTATTATAATTATTGTTGTGAGAACCACCATTGCCGCTGCTCTTCCCTTTGGAGTTCCCACGGTAATGGCGGCTGCCCTTGCCCTTATTGTTATTGTTAGAGCGAGATTGGCTGCCATTGTTGGAGGGAGAGGCCTGAGTATGGTTGGTGTCGGTGGAGGCATCGGCCTGAGAGGCGACGAGGGCAGAATCAGAGGCTTTGGCGCGGCGAGTTTCTTCAAGAGTGAGCATAGAACGGGCTTTGTAGAATGGTGGAAGAGGATCACTTTGTTGAATTATGGTAGCGACCCCGTCATAACCATCAGAGAGATGAGTGACGAGTTGAAGAACAAGTCTCGTTTCAGAGACAGGCGCACCAACATTTGCCAATTGATCGGCTATCATCTTCAAAGCTTGACAATACGACGACACATTCGGGTAGTTATCCATGTGGATATTGGTGAATTGCTGTTCTAGCATAACAGCGCGGGAATTCTTGTTGTCATTAAATATGTCCTTAAGACGGTCCCAAGCCTTTTGAGCCGAGGCTCCGGGCTCGAGAATAGTGTGGAGAAGGTCAAGAGAGATAGTACTATAGATCCATTGTTTTACAATGGCATCAAGGCGATCCCATTGAGCATCTTTGTTGAGGACTGCATCTTTGGGAGGCGCAATGTGATCCAGAACGTCAAAGGCACGAGCAGTGTTGAGAAAAGGCTCAGCCCATGATGCATAATGGACATTTTCGTTCTCAAGGATAATCGGGACAAAGTTCTTAATGTTAGAGAGAGAGTATGCAGGGTGAAAAGAGGGAGATTTTGGTGTGTCGTTTGTCATGGTGAGGAGAGGAGGGGTTTAGGAAGACTGGCAGAAACAGGCGGAAGAGAGAAAGGGGATCGTAAGAAAGCTCTGATACCATAAAAGTTTATAATCCCTTGATTCTTTCATTATCAAAACATCAGAATATATACATGTAAGCCTTCCTAAGTTAGCTCTTGTCAATCCCATAATCCTTGCCTAAGGTTATGGGGGTTGATTGCTAATATACATATAATAGAAGATCAATTACCTAAATTAGCTAAATACTAGAAACGTAAATATACAGGCAATAATACAATTGATACAAAGAATATTTTATATTATATTCTAATAACTACCATATTATCCATGAACTGTGTAGTACTAATCTACTTGCTCCATTTTTATTGTTGTGTGTGCGAGTTAGAAGGACTTTTAGAGATGCTCCATTTTTAACATCTCCTCCTCATACTCCCGAGCACAATGGCTTTGCGAAACGACGCCACCGCCATATTGTCGAAACGGGTCTCTCTTTACTGTCCCACGCAAACCTCCCTCTTTCATTTTGGGCTTATGCTTTTACGACTGCTTCATATTTAATAAATAGGTTACCTACATCTACATTAAAGTACTCCTCTCCCTTTGAGATTCTATTTCAACGACCGCCAAACTACTTAAAACTTCGAAGTTTTGGGTGATTATGTTACCCTTGGCTTCGCCCTTACTCGTCCCACAAACTCGACTCGCGCTCATCTCCCTGTCTCTTCATCGGTTATTCTGCTACTCAAAGCACCTATCATTGCTTTGACCTCGCCTCACGCAAAATATTCACCTCTCGCCATGTGAAATTCATTGAGTATGTCTTTCCGTCCTTTCCTGCATCTTATAGTGCTATTCCATAAACCATCAAACCGTCTGACTGGTGCTCTTTCACCATCCATGTCCTTCCTACTTCCCTTCCTCTAATTCCCACGCCTACCCCTGCCACATCAACGTCCCCTGTCTCACTAGCCTCCCATGCCACTCCCACAGATCCAGAACAGCCCAACCCCGCCTCACCTGATACTCCAAGCAGCTCTCCTTCTCCACCTCCCATCCCTCCTTCCCCTCCTACACGCACCATTGTTACTCGACTTACCAACAACATCAGAAAACCAAATCCCAAATATGCCCACACACTCACCCTTCTTGAACCTACTGCCTTGCCAACCACGACCAAGCAGGCGCTTCTCGACACTCGATGGCGCGCTGCCATGAATGATGAATACCAAGCTCTCCTTAAAAACGAGACTTGAACGCTTGTCCCACCTCAATCAAACCAAAATCTTATTGGATGCAAATCGATTTATCGCATCAAATACAAACCCGACAATACCATCGACAAATTTAAGGCACGTCTCGTTGCCAAAGGATTTCATCAGCGACCGGGTGTTGACTACTCCGAAACATTCATCCCCGTTGTTAAACCTACTACCATTCGCCTTCTGTTATCACTCGCTATTACCAATGGTTGGCATCTCCGTCAACTTGATATTAATAATGCCTTTCTACAAGGACGACTTCATCATGAAACTGCACCCCAAGCATGTTTGCAAACTGTCCAAAGCCATTTATGGTTTGAAACAGGCCCCTCGGGCTTGGTACACCGAGTTGCGTAATTACTTGCTTTCGTATGGTTTTACGGCCTCTCTTGCTGATTCGTCTCTTTTCATTCTTACTAAGTCGACTGCTCCTATTTATCTACTCGTTTACGTTGATGATATCATTG
Organism: Silene coronaria; assembly: GCA_028566215.1. Lineage (NCBI taxonomy): Eukaryota > Viridiplantae > Streptophyta > Magnoliopsida > Caryophyllales > Caryophyllaceae > Silene > Silene coronaria. The sequence goes on from JAOWBH010170388.1 coordinate 5,056, forward strand.
TACTTGGTCCCTCTATTGCTAACGTGCAGGTATTTATTGATCACCTTCAAGGTCGGTTCTCACTCAAGGACCTTGGTCCTCTTTCCTATTTTCTCGGGGTGGAAGTTCGTCCTAACTCTACAGGGCTCTTTCTTTCCCAAATGAAGTATACGTATGATCTCCTTTCTCGTCACAACATGCTTGATGCAAAGCCGTCTCCTACACCTATTGCTTCTGACTCCCCTCTTATGCGGTCTGTTGGTGACCCTATTTCTAATGCTACTGAATATCGGGCAATTTTGGGTAGCTTACAATATTTGTCCCTTACACGTCCCGACATCTCCTTTGCTGTCAACCGTCTTGCTCAATTTATGCAAAACCCGCTACATCCTCATTTGACTGCCCTGAAGCGGCTCCTTCTTTATCTCAAGGGTACCATTACTGTTGGTTTGCAGCTGCGTCGCCTAAGCCCCACGGTTCTTCATGCTTTTTGCGACGCCGATTGGGCCGATGATCGTGATGATTATATTTCTACCTCTGGCTATCTGGTTTACCTTGGTTCCAACCTAATTTCTTGGTCTTCAAAGAAGCAGAGGGCTTTGTCTCGTTCATCCACTGAGGCGGAGTTTCGCGCCGTGGCTGACACTTCAGCTGAGCTTACTTGGATACGTTCTCTCCTTGGTGAACTATGTGTTACTTTTCATGTGCCTCCTGTTATATTCTGTGATAATTTAAGTGCTACGCACTATAGTGCCAATCCAGTTTTCCACTCCCGTATGAAGCACCTTGCTCTAGCTTTTCACTTCGTTCGGGAGCAGATTCGTCAGGGTTCTCTTCGTGTTACTCACATTTCTGGTCATGATCAACTAGCTGATGCCCTTACTAAGGCTCTGTCTCGGTCTCGGTTTCAGCTATTATTCTCCAAGATTGGTCTTACCTCCGGCAAGTCCAACTTGCGGGACGCTGTTAAGATTACGTAGTATCTAATATTTTTGTTTTTAGTTTATTGCATATATTGTTTATTTCCTTAATGTAATTATTCTTATTTCTATTTTCTTCTCCAAGCATTGTATTATTATTAGGGTTATATTGTTTACCTATAAATACCTTGTAATTATTGTTAATAAAATTCAAGCTTTTCTCATACAATTTCTACAGTTATTACCCTTTTAGTACTTGTACTATACTACTCCGTATATTATTGTACGGAGTATATATGGCATAAATGTAGTTAATAAATTACTGTCTTATGAAGACTAAACAGGCTGCGACATTGGTGCTGCCATGTCCAAGCAGATATTCCCCTGCTTGTCATTAAACAAATTTACAGATCTAAAGTAATTACCCTTTCGTTGTCACAATTAGGCAAATACTTTTCTTATAATTAATCGCTAATTAATCACAACCTATCTTACACGCTTTTGTCCTTTTAGCAAGTGATGTTTCGTGGAAAGTTAGCATGGAGACCGTGGATGACCTTAGTTATGTCAGGACTTGAGGAGACCTAACCTCCGCAAACTAGTTTTTCATATTATGGTGTAAAATTATCATTCGATCCCATTGACTCAATGATTAGGTTTTAAATATTTACTTACGAAGTTAATAGTTTAAACTTCAACTCCTTATTGTTTATTCCAAAATCCAACCCCGTCATCTAGAGCTTCCAATGATACTGAAAAAATCAAACTCGGCGTACTACGTTATTGTGAACTTTAACGAGTGATAAAATATTACTCCCTTTATCCCGGTCAATAGTTTACAATTTTCTATTTTGCGTGTGTTATCAACAGTTACTTTTTTTTTTAGTAAATAAACGACCCATGTGGATGAGACCTTACATTTACTCCTCATTTCAAGATACTCCATATAAAGCAATTGTAAACTAACTTGTGAGACGGAGGGAATATATATTGAAAGAAAAGCTGAGATTTAAGAAGCAAAGGAAACATGTTATGTAAAGTGTTAGAAGCTTAGAATGCAAAGTCATTTACCGCATTATTAGTGTAAAGGTAAAATATTATTTTTATAATTGTCAACTAGATTTGCGAGAAATTAGCCTAAATCGAACAATATTATAATACGGAGTATTAGACAATGGACAGGTGCAGTAAAAGGCCCAACAAAGTGTCAAAGATATTTCCACAATCAGTTAGCAATATTCACGTCAAGAATTATTCTAGCAATACCTTATATTTAGCAAGTTGTTATTTGATTGTCAATTGTTATTATTTGTTACCTTTATTGTCTCCTAATATCATGGAGCTTAATTGTGTAATTTGTTAGCTCTAGTCTTCCTGTAACTCAGTATATATAGCCTTGTAAGTTTATGAGTTGAAATACATAAATACATTATCTTTCTTATACAAAGATCCCGACGCTTCGGCACAACAATAATTGATTATGTCCGTGTTAAAATGAGAATTTGTGTTCATGTAAATATAATGATGCACAGATTTTTCCATAATTTGGCAGAATTATATAGCACATGTTTTTGTCATTTTCCAGTAGAGACAATAGTAGACTATTCTTTGGAATTCCATCAATGGAATACATTAAGTATAATCCGTCATAAACTTGTAACAGGTCAAATAAATCTCAAATGGGTAGATAAAGATAAGACATTTGTGATTCTCTAAGTACTTTATGTTTATCTTAGCTACCCAAGTTGAGTGATATTTGACCCGTCACAAGGGAGACTTATTGTTAATTAAATTGTCATTTAATTTGCAGTATTGCCTCGAAATGGATGCCTGGCCTTTGTGATATGAAGCACTCTTTACTTCCGTAGTAGCTAAATTATGCAATTGAGCAATTCTCGATGTAGTTTTCATTGTGGGTCGTCCAGAAACAAACTATTTATGTTTTGGAACAAGGTAGCACGACCAACATCCGACTCACCACTTCCTTGCATTAGGTGGGAGCCCTTGAGACATTGGTGTATTGTAGGTAAGAAAATTTGAACCGAATGAACCTACTAACAAAAAAATTATACATGTATATATATATTCGGGTTGAGAAAATTATGCTGCTTTTGCATATAGTTGCAAAATTTCTCAATACATAATTACACAGTATAAGAAATTAATTAAAGAATAAATCCATTGTTGCTCTGTATTTCTATGTCAAAAAGAAATAAGTGTTAATTAAGATCTTATTTCTTTTTTGGATGACGATGACTCGGCTGCTACCGTGTTTTTCCAGGTGTGCACTGAGTAAACCTTGAGCTTACGTGATAGCTTACAAACCACAAGTTTGACAAGTTAAGACTTAAGATCTTGTTACTTGGATCATAGCCATTAGACTAACCACCATAGCACAAGCAACCGATACAAACTGATATCGTTCTATAACCATGACCTTAATAAGATGCATTGCGACGTCCGTGGTAATCTTCCTCCCTTGATGAGCTAAAACACGACGTCGTTTCCCCGAGAAGGCTAAAAGAACTAGCACCGTAATCCAAGCAACCATTGTGGTACGAGCCACTACGACTAAGCATATTGACCCTAGAGAGACCACGGCTAAGGTTAACAAGACGGTCCGTAAGGCCGAGGGTTCGGAAGAGAGGGTGTATGATACAAGAATGAAGCCCAAAAGGGATAATGATGTGCTTTTTGTTAATGGGTTTCTTGTAGTTGTGCTCATTTATTTGGGTTTGAATGGAATTAAGAAGAGAAATAATAAGAAGAAGAATTAAGCGAGGAGTTAATTAAGTTGAGAAATGATTTAAATAGGTTGTAATAAAGGGAGAATTTAAGTTAATAATGTGGTGCACATGGGCAGGTTGTAAAATTAGGAAGTGGTAGGTTATTAAAATGAGTAATTGTCGGGTGTACCGTACGATCATGAATTCATGATCTGTTGATTAACTTTGTGTACTAATCATGTTGTAGTAGACTAGTAGTGGTACTTATTTTGCTTGATATCATCTTTTGTGAGCAAGATTATATTGGGATTTTTAATGATACACTTGTATTTGAATGATCTCTTAGGATCGTATTGGGATACAAAATCAACCGATTTGAATCGACTTAAATTAATAGGAAAATTACGTAACTCAATGACTTGATCGCTTTTGGGATACAAAATCAACCGATCCGAATAACCCGCCCCGACACCCAAAGGGCAAAGTCAAGGGGCCGAGTTTAAGCTAAACCTAAATTGAACGACGATCCAATATAACTTGTTCCAAATGTATTATTACAAACTAATTATTATCTATAAATAACTTTATAATAGTAAAACCAAAATGATCAAGCTCGACCCGACCATCCCAAAATTCTTGTAAAACCGAAATTAACTTGTTCCGAATTAAAGCGACCCAAACCTAACCCGATTAACAGGTCTAGATCAAGGACAATCATACTCTACTCCATAATACGGAGTACTCTCTATCTTTCGCGCTATGGACAATTTTAGATCAAAACTTTCACGTAAATTTATCATAACATACAAATACTAAAATATATGGTAAATAACTAGAGTATGATACACATAATATTCCTTCTATTCAATTAAATTAAATATGTTTTTCAAAAATTTCTCACAGATAAGTTAACAAAAGTATACAATTTAATTGAACATAGAAAATATACAAGTGTAAGAAAAATATGGTCAAAATGTTAAATCGAAGACCGTATAAAGTCTAACGGAAAAAGGGTAATAGTCTGTAATTCTGTATTAACATATAAACAGACGTCTACAAATGATTTTGCAATCATAGCAAATTTAATAAAGAGCATCCAACATTTTCAAAACAATTCCATCCCAATCCCTATTATAATTATACAAATCATCAACCAAATCCTTAGGCAGAAAAGCTCCTTTAGCCTCAGCAGCACCATTACAAGTAGTAACCACTGCCAAAATCTGACGAACATACACTTTCGCACCGTTGAAATCTCTGCTACTCACTCTGTCTGCGACCCGACTAACGACTCCCTAAGCCGACTCGACTTTATCAAGGCAGCTAGTGAGGGCTCGCTTCAAAGCCGAGTCTGAGGTTCTTTGTACAGTTCTGTATGCGTCATGGTATAATGTGCTCATTGTCCGAGCAGCACATGTCATGACAGTTTGTACTATACCGACGTCTGATGAGGTTGAACTTCCACCATGATTCTTCACACATTCTGTGCACGTAGTGAATGATGTCGTTGCTTCGCATAGTTGCGATACAAGGTCCTCGTTCCCGTGTACTAAATGTGGATTTTGTAATGAAATTGTAAAGAGGAATAACACAAGAATTGTTTGTGCTGATTTTGTAGGCATTTTGAAAGGAAATGAAAATGCAATAATTCGATAAACCGTGTTTAATGTCTAAGATAGTAATATATTTGTAGTACATTGGATTATCATCAAACCAAAATTCTACAATCTCCGAGATATTATTATGATCGGTTTTTTCTAACGTGTGTCCTAAGACAAACATTAAGATCTAAATAAAGTAAAAAATCAAAGGAATGCATTATGATAATAAGCATTATGGGAGTATATTTATATTCGCTTTACCAGAAATGATGTGTTGCTATACAAAATTCCTTGTGATTTAATTTTCTGTATCCAAAGGATACTACTCTCACAAATACTACTATACCACCTATTGTATAGCAAGTATCTGTCTCTTATAC
>JAOWBH010170399.1:0-10661 GCA_028566215.1 Silene coronaria
ATTATCCCTTATGTATTCTTGTCATGAGATTTAAATATGTGATCGCACTATTGTTGAGGACACATACTCCAACAACTAAGGGTTGAGGCCGAGCTTGAAACACTTTTACTCAAAACCACACTCACTCAACCAAGGTGATCATTCTACCAAACAACAAGACAATGTCAAAGGGATTTAATATGAAGAAAAGATGTCAATGATAAATCAGAAGGGATAACAGAGGAGTAGTTACCAATGTATAAGAAAGAGGAATCGAAAAGACAAATAAGTATCAAGGTTGAAAGAGTAAAGCAAGATACACAAAGAACGAAAAGAATAATCGAGGAAGCAGAAACATTCTTCAATTGGCACGACCAATCTTCAATATTCGGCAACGGGTACTCAATTTCAATCGCCACATCAATAAGATCACGGTGATCGGTCCAACGACACGAAAACTATTAATTAACAACTAACAAACATGTTGAAACCTAACAAAGAGCTTTCACACTATAGACTACCACCTTAGGTCCTTAAGTCTACCCATCTAAGGTTGGGGTACACGAATGTGCGTTAGGAGCGTTATAGCTCGGATACCAACAGTGAACCCCCGCGGTTATACAATAAAATAAACACAAACATTGCAGCTGAAAAATGCAAGATTTTCAAACTTTGATATTAAAACTGCGAAGCCACTAAATCATAAAACCAAAACTTAAGTTTAAGAAAGATTTTAAACAAAATACAACTTAGTTAAATATAAGGGATATCAATCCCTCAATAAAACACACCTATGATAATACGCACAATTCTACACTACAAAGAATAAGGGTCAATCGTCGTAAGTACAACGCTCACTAGCTCACTCGTCACAAAACCCCAAGTAGCACCGACTTGCAACCTGTCATTCATGAAACATGAATGCCACAGTCCGTGGGGAGTAACTAGGTGTCCTCCCAGCCATATTACACAATGTGAACATATTAAGTAACATAATTCAACAATGGTATTGCTAAAGCATAAGCAACATGTGATACGTATATAAAAGATGAACATGAATCAATACGTAAGAGAATAGACGATAATGCATAACTTAAGAGCACATTAAACATAGGCATCCAATTCATACAATCGAACCTCGATACTTAACAACCAAGCAATCAAATCATCGACTCTTCGCAAATGCAAATTGACGCATGCAACGTTCTAGTAATGGAAACCTTTTACTACTCTAAGGCTCAATTCCTCTCGGCAAGACGTCGATATTGAGTATCTTATTCTCATTCTAACCTGGCCAGATCCTCAGAAGGTCATATTTATCCAAACGACATGTAACGTAATTGTCACATCCAAGACTCAATTCGACATAACCGTCGTCAAGTACCAATCATCCGGCAGAACGACCTACGGAGGTGGCGGAACGAGAATGAGCTCTCCAATCTACCTAGCCTAACTCGCAAGGTAGTGGTGTAAAAGCGTCAACACACCATAGCATGTTCATTCATAGATGCAAAGGATAATAAAAGCAAGCAATCATATTATCACCCATAACCGAGTGACTAGCATGAGTATCTAAGCATTATGAGACGTTAATAAGCAACCAATAACATGCTTAAATCATAACCGAATCATAAATCATTTGATATAAAATGAAGTCGAAAATAGGACACAGTGCCCCCCCAGCCGTCAGAGTGGCCGGCGGCCGGTTGACCGTCCGAGCAACTCAGCCAAACATAAAACCTCAAATTGGACTTTCAGCCGGTGGGGTGGCCGGCGGGCGGTGGGGCGGCTGGGAAAGTCCCTCCAACCCGAAATGCAAGATGTTCTGGAGTGCATCCCCAGCCGATTGGCCATCGGCGGCCGGTTGGCCGGCTGGGAACACTAGTACACGCAAATTCGCCTTAAACAACTCAAAACCGATTCCAATAATGCAAGAACGTAATTCATCCATCCTAACATGTTTCTACAACACGTAATCCAGCGGTATATACATGTGAGACGATTTTCAAATGCATGAAACGGAATATGAAATTCGTAATGTGTACTTGTGAATAAGGCATGTGAAATGCATAACAACTTCTACTAAATTCTATCCAAAACATTCTAAATGCACTCAATTCATCTATATCATCAATCATTCATTGTATACCTACCTATTATCTCAACCTAACACATAATTACACATAACCATTCGATGTAATGTCGATAAGCCCATCACCGTTACCTTAAAGCGTCTTCTAATCGTCGAACTCGTCTTCTATGACGTATGAGTCGGCTTCCGGAACGTCCAAGTCAACACCTAATCACAGAAAACACATTATTAGCGATTTCCGTCATAACCTAGAAAGACGGATTTCTTGAAACCGAAAGAATACTGAGGTTTTCTTACGCTAAAAGAAGGAGAACGAGTAGAGGAGGAGAAAGGCACGAAAATCCATGGCAACGACGGAATAACGAACGTGCTACGAGAATTTGTAGCTTGGTGTGTTAGGGTTTTAAATGGAGGAGGGGGTTTGAAGAGATGAAGATTGAAGTTTAGGTTTGGAGTAATGAAATTGGAATGAAAAGGTGAAGGAGTAATGGCATTTAAATAGAAATAGGCCCAACAAGGCAGTTTAGGCCCAAACAACTCGAAAAGAGTCGGGAATCGTAATAACACTCGATCTTAACTAAATAACCAACTAAATGGCTAAACAAATACTACTACTATTATTCTACATTATTAACCATATTTTTATGAAAATAACTTTAATAATAATAAATCCAATATAATCGATTATTTAATAACCGAAAAACGCGATGTGTTACAGATAGGGTTCACAATATCTTTTTTTTTTTTTAGGGTTGTCTTTTTTACCTTCATCCTTGAAATAAGGGAAAGGATTTAAGGTTGGATTAGGCGGCCGCCTACACCAACCCTAAACCCTTTTCCCGTCCTAATTTTAAGATATTCATCCCCCTCGAAAAGGGTTCACGATACATTTTTTAGGGTTGTCTTTTTGACCCTCGTCCTTGGAAAAAGGTAAAGAGTTTAGGATTGGATTAGACGGCCGCCTAATCCAACCCTAAACCCTTTCCCGTCCTAAATATAGGATATTCGTCCCACTCTTATGACCTCATTCCCCCTCGAAAAGGGTTCACAATACCTTTTTTTAGGATTGTCTTTTTTACCCTCGTCCTTGGAATAAGGGAAACGGTTTAGGGCTAGATTAGGCGGCTCCGCAGTAGCGGCCTGCCTAATCCAACCCTAAACCCTTTCCCGTCCTAATTTTAGGATATTCGTCTCCCTCGAAAAGGGTTTAGGGTTGGATTAGGTGGTTCCGCAGTAGCGAGCTGCCTAATCCAACCCGAAACCCATTACCGTCCAAATTTTAGGATATTCGCCCTCTTCTTATGACTTCATTCACCCTCGGAAAGGGTTCACAATACCTTTTTTAGGGTTGTCTTTTTGACCCTCGTTTAGGGTTGGATTTGGTGGCTGCCTAATCCAACCCTAGACCCTTTCCCGTCCTAATTTTAGGTTATTCGTCCCCCTCGAAAAGGGTTCACAATACCTTTTTTAGGGTTGTCTTTTTGACCCTCGTCCTTGGAATAAGGGAAAGGGTTATGGGTTGGATTAGGCAACCACCTAGTCCAACCCTAAACCCTTTCCCGTCCTAATTTTAGGTTATTCGTTCCCCTCTTATGACCCCATTCCCCCCTTGGAAAGGGTTCACAATACCTTCTTTTAGGATTGTCTTTTTGACCCTTGCCTTGGAATAAGAGAAAGGGTTTAGGGTTGGATTAGGCGGCTCCGCAGTAGCGGACAGCCTATTCTAACCCTAAACCCTTTCCGTCCTAATTTTAGGATATTCGTCCCCCTCGGAAGTTCACAATACCTTTTTTTAGGGTTATCTTTTGGATTATTTTCTCAATTAACTATTGTACATACATCAGTAATAAAATGTACATTTATTAATGTGCTTTTTGCTAAAGCCTTATCTGTCTCTAAAGTAATGCATATTTTAAACAAAAACGTAACGTGCTCTGTCAAGAAATATTAATGAATGTTTTGCTATGTGATATATTTTTATTAATATATGGGCATTTAATACAAAGGGAATGTACTTGATAAGAATTACTAAAGACATGTATAATGTCCTTTCAGGACAACGTAATGTGCACCTTTACTATAAACATTATGTACTTTGACAAAAAATCGAATTGTATATAGAACGCTTTAAGAATGTTATCATAGTATAACATATATTTTTTCCCTGAATCAAAAATTTGCGTCTTGTACTTCATTATCATCATCATCATCATCTTCATCATCAGATTCATCTGCTTCCTCGTCCTCATCTTCATCATTAATATTTCGTAAATATTTGCATAAGAATATAAAGTAACTATTATATTTTACATGGAGGAAAGTGCCACTTAAAGAATAAAAATTGATAATACATTTAATGTTATGCAAATGTAAATTGCTGAATCTTTTTGTGTTTACTTAACAAAAACTTAGATGAGTTATTATGTCCCTTCAAAACAACCCTAATGTTCATTTCTCGAAGAAATTATGTTCCAAAAACTCTAATTTTGGAAGGTAGTGGATATGGAAATATTTATTAAATTAACGAACATTTAGTGTTAAACAAAATATATATACCTGTAAGATGATTTGCTTCTTTGCAGGTTCTAGAGTTGTGTCCTTGTCGTCCACATGTTTTGCAGTACCTCTTCTCTTTTTCTCTTTTTCTCTTTTTCTCTTTTTCTCTTTTCTTGAGTGCTTTTAACAGTTGTGGTTCAATTCTCTTGCCCCTACCATTTTTTTTATATTTCTTAGGAGGTAGAATTACCAACTTCTCAGGTCTTTTACAGCCCAAATACTTTTCAATTTATTTCATCTTGTCTTTCTTCTGTGTTGAAAAGCTTCTATTATGAGTCGTCTTCAATCTAATATCTCTCAGTTTCTTAATCAAAATTTTCATGTCATCATCATCATACTCCGCTATCCTGACACAGGAATAAACCTCTTGCCATAGCTCAGTTGTCAAACTTTTCCGATCAGAAAACAGTTGAGAGACTTCTATTGCTTTCCCATCTTTATCGAAAACAAGCTTACTCATTGCAGCTTTGGTCCATCTGTGTACTATGTACTCTTCTGTATTTACTGGAAATTTTTGTTGTGTAGAAGCCAAAGGCAGTGCCTGCACAATAATCCTAGTCTCTGAAACATAGAGCAGGAACAAGTAATATAATTGTTATCCGATGAATGCGCCATGTTCCATGTATTGTTCGGTATCTGTGAGTTAGTTAGGATAAATACTCTTGTGTTCTTAATACTTCTCACGTCTTTCAAGCCGCATTGAAATAGAGCTGCAACTAATTCTGTTTGAAAGTCTTTGAAAATGTTATGTGTGTATATCTCAGAAGCATGGACTTCGAGGTTTAACTTTGTCTTCAGAGGAATTTGAGAGTGTTTGTTGTCACTGTTGAACTTGGACTACTTGTGTCTTTATGCTTCCATAGCACTATCAAAGCACACCCAAAACTCAACGAGTGTCAAGTGACTTGTGAGGAACCTGTCAAATAAACTGTTTTCACTCTCAGACTTTGAAGTAACCCTCATTAACCCAGACATGAAAACATCTTTGAAATAAGCAGGGATCCATTGTTCCCTAATATCGTACAAGCCTGAAAACCACTCATTATTTACAAGGTCATAATCAGTCATTATTTTCCCTCATTGTTCTTCGAATTTGTCAGGCTTAAGGTAGTTATTCCAAACACACCTATTAAGTCTGCTCTTAAAATCCTCATCTTGAAACAGTTGATAACTGACTTTTTCCCTTAGCTACTTCATTATGTGCCACATGCACAGTCTGTGCGTTGACTCCTTAAACACTGTTGGGATTACTTACTTCATCGATTTGTCTTGATCAGTAATTATGATTCTTGGCTGGCGCCCACCCAATGCTTCCAAAAATGTCTTGAATAGCCATGTGTAGCACTCGATACTCTCATCACCTAACAATCCAGCTCCAAAGGTAACACACCTTTTGTGATGATCGAATCCCGTGAAAGGCACAAATATCATGTCGCACTTATTTGTTTTATAAGTAGCATTGGAAGATAACACCTCGCCAAACAGCATGTAGTTTTTTATGCTTATGGGATCTGCCCAAAATACTACAGCCAGACTTTTGTTTTCATCTACTATAAAATCAAAGTAAAATGAACTGCATGTGTTTTTCTTTCTAATAAGATTCTCAACGAACATCTGCGCATCAAAATGACCGATGTAGGACTTTATGTCCCTGACAAATTTTTTGAAATCAGCCTCAGTAGCACCAACATTGTTATAACCTCCAGATAGCTCCTTCCACCCTCTATAGGCTTTTACACCGCTTAGTTTTAGCACCATCACATTTGTAACAAATTGCTTTTGTACGTCTGTCATTTTACGGTTTCCTTTCAAGAACATTGTAGATTTAGGAGAAGCGAGAGCAGGGTTGTGCGCTTCATCGAATCTGCTAACAATGTAGGTTCCATCTTGTTGATGTTTGAACTGCACTAAGGCACGACAGTTAATTCTAGAAATTGGTCTTATACGGCTTTTTTCTGAAACATCAGATTGTGCATCATTCCCAGCAGTATCAACCCTCTTCCTTTTCCTATTTTCCTTTACGCCTTGCTTATTGCACACGACATTCCTTAATGAAAAATTGTTTGTTGACTCACCAACTTCAAGTTTTTTTGTTGTTGCAAGTCTTGTGGTAAAGCCACATACTGAACCGTAGTCTTCATAGAATAATTCTGCTTGTTTCAGTGCTTCGAATACTTGTCCACATTAGGCTTTTTTTCCTCCGGGCAGAACGAAATGTAAAGGATGGTATGTGTTGTTGTTAATGTTGATTTTGGAGTGGTAACACTCATATTTGTAGAGCAAGCAATGGTGCCATCGCTTGTACTTATTGTTTCCTACAGCAAATTTTATTTTATTAAATAAAAAGAACAAATATTATTGTATTTGTACTGCAGGAATGAAATTATTATATGCTCGACGTAGATTGGTATTGTTTTCAAAAGAACATATATTCTACACAGAATGCTAACAAACACAATCAATCTCATTTTTTCTCCTAATTAAGGCTCATACATGATGTATTCCTGCTGATGTCCATTATTATGCTTTCAAAGGGACATTTATTATACTTATAAGGTTCATTTTTGAAATTATTGTTATTTGACAATCTTTATATGAAGTATTTGTGACTATGTCGATTTATCTTATATAAAATGTATTGAATGTTTGGTAGTAAACAAAGAAATAAACAACATAATAATATTTTCATTAATTTAAAAACTATTTACAAAAGCCATTTTAGGCTTTCAAAATACCAAAGCCATTTAAGGCTTCCAAGACACAAAAAGCCATTTAAGGTATCCATAAAAACAGAACTAAAAACAGAAAATAACATAATAGAAAATAACTATAAAACATAAATTAATATTAATCTAAGAGAAATTAATCTAGCAGTCAGAGTCGTAATAGCCCTCAATGCCAGATTTGTCCTCAGACGCACTATTATTTTCTTCTACTTCATTTTCCTCTTCTTGTTCTTGTTGTTGTCTATGATGCTCAGCTATGTCAGCTAGATTGGAATAACGTCTGCAAAGGCAGAATCTTTCCACCAATGTTGTACCACTTGTGATAGTAAGTACTCCATTACTACTTTTTGTTCACAACTCTCCCTCATAATCTATATCAACTTTTGTTGTGTTGGTTCCTAAAAGGAACCAAGAAGACCAGGCTTTGCAGACCTCAGCCATATTTTTTTTCCTGGCTTCTCCAACCTTTCAAAAATAAGAGAAACTGTGTGTTCATTCTGCAAAATGAATGAAGATTGTCTCCAGGGTGATGGGACATTCATCACCACGGGATGATCATCAGATTCTGTTTAATGTATTTTTAGTTCAGAGGTTTAAGAGGTTTGTTATAGAAAATGAGTAAGAAATGAGGATTGCATGTAAAATTGGTGTTTAACACTAGTATTTATATAGTGGATTACATGTGTTTTAATGTAAACAGTTGTGTCTTTTCATCTTTCAAACAAGTTTGAAAAACCGGTTAAGATCAATAGTCACGTCAAAATCTTAGTAATTATATAGTTCCCTATGTTACTGAAATGCTTACATGCATGCATTGCAATTTAATTGATTGAGATTACTTCATCTTTTATACAATTGCAATTTAAATAATACGATGTACATTTTGAAATAATATAATCTACATTTTGAAATAATATAATGAACATTTTAAATATCCTTTATGTATAATTTTTTTCGCTTGTGTAACTTAATTTTTTAAGTAAATGTGCATTATTGACAAATACAATATTGGTAACAGTACATGCATAACGTAATGATTACATGCACATTATGAATGTGTATAATGGACATTAAAATTATACTGATAGGACATTTACTTGTGTAATTAAATTATGGTGAACATTGGTGTCTTTTCAACACAAAAATCTATAGTGACATCACATTTTAACATACATGCATAATGTCATAATTTCATGAACATTATGAATATATATGTATAATGCACATCCAAACCATAATTTTGCACTTTCTTTTAAAAAAAATTGAATTTTTTACGTTTACATATTTATTTAAATTTATTTTATTTTGCCATTGTAACTTAGTTTTTAAAGATAATGTACATTTTTAACTGTTATTTCAATCTATTGACTAATGCTACATTGGTAACAACACATGCATAAGGTAATAATTACAAGTACATGATGAATATACATAATGGACATTACAATTAAACTGATAGGACATTTATTCACATAATCCATGCAGCATAAAAGAACTCATTAATTATGACATGCAAAATTTAGTTGAGTTATCTAACAACCTATATATAGCTAATTCAACATCTAAAATAAATGCATTTGTACTTTCTCTTACAAAACTATGCTAAATTATGGTAAATTTACAATCAATTTCGAGAAACACGACAAATTTCACTAAATTTATGAGAAAGACACTTAATTTCACTAAATTTACGTTTAGCGGGATCATAAAATAAAACATTAACGCAAATTGACAAACGAACTAAATAAATATGATTAAACATACCTTAACATTGATTTTTCAGGACAAAAATTGCTGTGGAATGAAGATAAATGATGAAATCAACCAATTTTCCTATTGAAATACTAGAATTAAATATCAACGAAGCTTAATGTCGTTCTCAATCGATTTTCTTCCGTAATTTTAATTATTGAAGAACAAAATGAAAATCGATTAAGATGAATGGTGAAATCAATTGATTTTTTTCCGTAGTTTTGATTTTTGATGTGTAAAATTGAAAATTATTGAAGGTTAATGATGAAATCAATCGATTTTTGACCTGTAATTTTGATTTTGCTCAGATTTGTACTTTCTCTCTTCTTCTTATTTTATCGTGAAAGGAAAATTATATGGATTGTGAACTTCTAATCTGGACCGTTTATTTCCTCCATCGACGACTCAGATCCATCCTAGTTTAGTCGCGCGCTTCATGTGACAGTCGTTAGATTGGCTTATCCGACGGGTGAGATTGGTTCTCACTGTTCTCACCAAAGCTCTGTTCTCACCGGAACTCAACCTTAATAATAATAATAATAATAATGATAATAATAATAATAATAATAATAATAATAATAATAACGGAGAGGAGAGAGGAGAGTGCGTGCGATTGTGGGTTGCTATCGCCGGCCTGCCGTTACTGCCTTTGCCGCCACCACCACCACCCCACATCGGCCTCTTAGACCTCACGTCGCCAACCAAGATGGTCTTCTGGTGGTCCTTGGTGGTCTTTTAGGGCTCTTTAGCGGTTTCGTTGCGGTTTCGGTTTCGGTTGTTGCCGTGGTTGCGGCTAGCCAGGTGCTTCTGGTGGTCTGTCCTTGGTGATTTTGGTTGCACTTCTGGTCGTTGCCGTGTTGTTCCCAGCGTTGTCCTTTGTTTTCTTTTAGGGTTCGTTACCTTTTCTCGTTTTCTTTTAGGGTTTGTGGCTGGCTGTTTCTCGTTTTTCTTTTTCGAGGTTCGGGTTCCTCAGCGTTGCCCTTTTCGTCACCCACTGCTTCTTCAGCCCGTGCCCACGCCGGTGACCTCCCCTTTGCCGGACGTTTGGTTTGGTGCTGGATGGTTTCGTGCCTTGGGTTTTCATTGCAGGTTCGCCTATCTTGGCGTGTCTTGGCCGCTGCCGTTGCCGTGGTTGTCCTTGTGGTGGTTGCTGATGGTGCCCTGGCCTTTGGTGGGGTTGTTAGCCGTGGGTTAGGTTTTGCGGGCTGCGGTTTGCGTGTTGTTGCGTTTTGTTGGTTTTTGCTTATGGTGACGTCACCGATGACTAGGCCTACGTAAGCTTTTTCTTTTGGTTTTTTTGGCTTTTTGTGGTTTTGCTTGTTTTTTTCCCGTCATGCCCGATATTGTACGGTTCCATTGTCCTTTTGCGGGTCTTTGCGGGTGCCAGAATGGTGGTGACAATGGACTCGTTAAAACTGCCATGATCGCTCACTTTCGTGATCGGCACTTTACTGGGGATGCTCAGGGAATCACGCGTCGGTCTCTTTCTTCTTTATCTGTTTTTCAGGCTGCTGAGACTACTTTTCGGCGTATGGGTATTTGGTTATGCGGGGTTT
>JAOWBH010170410.1:0-10661 GCA_028566215.1 Silene coronaria
TAATAATAATAATAATAATAATAATAATAATAATAATAATAATAATAATAATAATAATAATAATAATAATAATACGAAGCATGGCCCACACCTAACGAACTCGAAAAGCGAGAAGTAAAACAAGCGGCTGGAAACGCGTTAGGGAAAGGGCGCAGCAACTGCTGTGACTTGAGGAAAGGGCGCAGCAAATGTTACAACTTTTCTCGAGTCTGTCCAGACTCAGCAAAACCAAAACTCAGGCGCGAGTTCCCTATTCATTTCAAAACAAAAACTTTCGACATTCTTATTCTAAAACCCAAGAAAATCCATCAAAATTCACACCAAATCTCGTCATAAATCATGACTAATCCAGAAATGTATTCTGTCTTTGATTAATTTGCATTTGTAGCTTGAAATTTATGATAGAAAATTAGGATTTATACCCATAATAACTCGAAAATTTGAGGCTTTTGTCTCAAATGAACTTATCTTGTGAAATTGACAATAGGAATGTGTAATTGGTTATACTAGGAGTATGCCCATGTATTCATTTCGAGGTTTTGCTCATCGTAGATGAAATTAGGCTAGCTTGAGACAATTTCATGCAAAACCGCTTATAATGCTCGAAAATGACCGGAAACATCTCGGATTTTTACGAAACTTGCTGTTTTGGAACCTCGAGATTATGGGTAAACTTCCTATGTAATCAAATTTGCAGCTCGTAGACGCGCCTCTAGGACACCTTTTTTGGCATAAGGTATGCATTTCAAACAAAGTGCTGCGGAATTTTCGACTTGCCTGCGATACGAGACTTGTCTTAGGCATGTAGGAACGTGTCATGAGTATAAATGTCGACTTGGAATACATCCGTCTTGAAAATGACCCAAAAATAACCATTTTGCTCCTTGCTTGGCTGTTTTTGTAGGAAATGTAACTTCGACTTCGGAATACGAGACGGAGCGGGCCATCATCATCCATCCGATCATTTCAGAAGTTCGAGGAGAATAGGACGCACCTAGAAGGGCGAACGTGAGGAATATGGGCCGTCAGTTGATTCCGGCTCCAAATTGGGCTCAGATAGAAATGGGATGGCCATCATCTCATATGGGTGGCGGAGAGCCATTTGTCTTATCGTGCGGCGAGAAGTATAGTAAGCGAGCCATTATCATTATTCTCTTTAAAAACCATATATCACAAAAACTTTCTTGATATTCAATATATACTCATGCTTTTAAAATATGTGCAAGATGCCGGCAACATGCGATCCTTTTATGGCTGTACTACGATGATGAAGGCTCGAAACAATTTGACAGAGGAGAAGAGAGCCATGATTGAGAGAAGTGCCCTTGGACTTTTGGTGAAGGCTTTGGTGGAGATCAAAGGGAAGCAAATCCGGGCTAACAAGTGCCTGATTCGCACATTCTTGGATTAGTTTTGGGATACGACCTCGACCTTTCACATGTCCTTTGGTGAGATCGGGGTTACTTTCGAGGATTTTGGCATGATCTCCGACGTTTCTTGTGGATAAGAGAAGATGGCGTGGCCTGAGACGGCTTTGAGGGCCGACTCAGCTGAGGCTAGGAGGTTGATAGGATGGAATTTGCCTAAGGCCGCGGTGAGAGTACCTGGACTTGTTCCCAGTTCATACGTGAAGGATTACTTTGATGGCAAGAGGCCGGCGTCGGTGCAGATGACGATGGGTAGAGCACAGGTGACCCCTCTGCCGTGTGAGTCAGAGTAGAGAGCTCGGTTGTGGTTGTGATGGTTCTTGTTATCCATTTACTTTGGTGACAAGGGAGAGCGGCTATCGACGAAGTTGCTTCTGTACCTTACTGACTTGGACGGGCTAGGTCACTCCGACTGGATTACTCCTAGTTTTGCGCTCCTTACAAGGTACATGAGAGCCATGGTTAGCCTCGAGCTGATCGAAAAGGGGACCTCACCTGCTACCGTTGGTCCTGGACTCTTCCTGAATCTATTTAGCCCATTTTTGTATTTATTATTTCCTTTCTTCTTAGAATAACGAAAGATCGCATGAATGATGAAAAATGATTCTCATTATTTCCTTGTTCTTAAAAAGGCAAAGAAAGATCGTAAATGAGTGTCGAGTTTGAACTCGAAACTCAAATGTATTGCATTTGAAAGATCATAATATGTACCAAGTCAGGAACTTGGGTTTAATCAACATTCGTGGCTTGAATAACGAAAGATCGTATATATTTCTTCTCTTGTATTTACAAGCTTGGATATATTCTTACTTTCCTGATTTTGGCCCTGCGAGGGATGCAGAGGTGGCTCGACAGTACTCGGTAATGAGGGATTGGATTATCTGTCAGCGGAAGAGCGATCGGTCTTCCTATGACACTTGAAGAAGTCAGGTGAATGACTTGAAGTTGGATAACGTGATTGTTCTCTACTTTATTTACTTCCTTTCATTTTACTTCACCGTCCTATCTCGCTTCTGACTTGGATTAGTGGACACCGAGGCCTTGGGAGGCCTACTCGGGAGCTCCTGCTTTTGTGGTCCACCGTCTCAAACCCAAGGGTTTGTGCAATCTTCTCCTAGCGAGACCTAATGGGTCAGTTTGGTAATTGGGAGAGCGCTTAGCTCGGCAGTGGTCTAGTGATTGTTTTGTCGTCCCTGTCGTTCCGCCACGGACGATGTTTAGAGAGCCATCGGCTGTAGAGAGGACGACATACTTAGCCGGGGCTAGCGGGGGTGAACTTCTGCTTCCGGACTAGGAGTACTCCGAGTTTGTCCAAAGACGGTTGTCTCACTGGGAGATTGTGGTGTGTATCGACTCCTTTCATCTCTTTTGAATAATCATTTGTCATTTCTACTTGTCTTTAAAGTAAATAATATTATCATATTAAAACAGGAGATTGACGAAATAGGCGTCGAGCTCCCGGCTTATCCGGATACGTTTGGAATACCCGGGACCGGCTGGTACGACGGTGTTCACGACGGTTGACCCCTTCGCCGAGGCGGTGAAGGAGGTCGGGCGTGATGAGTGGCAGCATATCATTAGGAGGGTAAGCCCCTAGTTTGGAGATTGCTTCTCTTTTTATTACATGTATGAGCACGCTTGATAATTGACAGGGTTAATTGCAGGTGAGGCCATCGAGTCATATCGAGTTATGGCAGATGGCGAACCATTTTAGAGTGACAACTGTCAAGGCTCTTGCTATTGGCTCGAGGACGCAGGTATGAACCTTTTCTTATACCTCTACTTGATAGCGACGTGCTTCATATTATAGCATATCGTAATCACATTCTTGTTTGTGCAGCGAGAGCGTGAGCAGGAGGCAGAGCTGGCACTAGTTCGAGAGGAGTCAGCCCGTCTGGAGCGAGAGCTCGAGGTTCGAGATGCCGAAGTTGCTGATTTGCAGGAGCTTTTGGCATTCTACGAGAGCGTAGATAGCCTTCTTTTTGATGACCTTTGATTTTGGAAGGCGGACATGAGTTTGAGTTTTGATGTATAGTTTTTTATTGTACATAGCCCTTGATTTTGATGTATATTTATGGCTGGGTGCCTTTTGTTGGGAAATGTGTACCTGCAAGTTAACTTTCATACAAGTTTGGCTAGGCGCTATTTCAGCCGTTATGCTGCCGAAAAAAAAAGAGTAAAAAAACAACTCGCAGTTCGGCATATTAAGAACATAAATGTTGATTAAAATGACATATTTACATGTCGGTAAAGCAACAAAATGTAAATGCTGACCAAGTTGACGAAATTGCGAAAAACCGAAATAAAGTGCCCTGAAAATGGGCGACCTAAAAAATTTAAAACACGACGCGGGACGGGGAGTGATGCCCCCAAAATAAAAAATAAAAAGAAATAGGTAAGTGTGCATCGTAGTCGAAATGAAAATCAAAAACGTCGTGGAAATGTCTCAAAATGCAGGCCCCGTCATCATAGGTAATATGAATTTAATAAAATTCGGAATTGCATATAGGAACCCTGTAGGAATATGAAAAACATGCCAAAAAAGCGAATTAGGAAAGTGCCCGAGGATGATTTGCAGGAAACCATCCCCAGGAAAAGGGGTAGCAACTGCTGCGACCCTTTCTGAAGGCGCATGGTTGCTGCGTCACTTCTCCAGAGAATTTCTTCCTAAGCGAGATTGGGAAAGCCGAAAAACAATATATAAGAGGTGCACACGACCAGTATAATCACAATTATTCCTAAAATTCGTAGCTCTTCTTTTAATCATTAAGAAAAATATTTCTCAAAAAAAAAGTCATGGATATCTTCGAATCCCGAGTCAAAAATTGGGTAAATGAATTTACCAATACGGAGAAGCACGAGATGGAAGCATACAACATTGATGCTTGTTAAGGTAATAAAACCCTTCCTTGATGCTTGTCTTGAATATTGGAACCCTTCTTATCATGTATTTACCTTTTCGGGAGGTGAAATTTGTCCTTTTCCTGAGGAAATAGCTACGGTTGGTGGGATGTGGAAAATTTCCCGGTTTTGTCTCCGAGTTCTCAAGGTTATAAAAACAAGTTTAGAGACTTTCTACACTTAACCCGAGCTGAGGTAGACCACCTTGTGACTCCTAAAGGTGTCAGAATGTATGACTTTCTGGACCGATTCGTAGATAGGGATGATTCCACCGTATCATATGCCGCGAGACGTAGGGCATTCAGGTTTTGTCTTATCCATTGCTATATTTTCCGCGGGCATGTGGATAATGAAATGAGAAGTGATCCACGTTTCCATGCTATCGTCGAATAAATGGAGCTACGCAGAAGCCCAGCTTGTTTGATTTTAGGAGAGACCTTGCTTGGATTGGATAATAGGAAGGCCAATCGTGATTTGCCATATCTTGGGAGTCCCATCATTTTAAAGGTAAACTCGGCCTTTTCTTCTTTTTTCTCTTTTTTCCTCCTTTTTCCTCTTTTTTTTTTATTCGATTTTTTTTCCCTTTTTCTTTTCGATGCCAGTTATGGGTACATGGCTAATGAATTGTCTCATTTGTTATAAATTTATCTCATGGAGAGGCTAAGGCTAATCGAGCCCCCAGTTGATGTACGTGGCTATCACTCCTGTTTAATTGCAATGAGAACTAAGCTTTACATGGTTGACTACAGGCTATTATCGGTTATTATACTATGCTATCATCATATTATGATTACGGTACGTACCATGACATGGTCAACCTCAGGCGGATGCAAATATGCACATTTAGACTAAATCCAATCATTAGACCATCGACACTTACAAAACAAGAAGAGACACATGACCCACAGTAGCAAAATGTACGAATACTAACACAAAAACATATTGAATAGAATGAATGTCATTAGAGCGATTAACAAACTGCCTCTAACTGCTAAAGCGATTAACCGACTGCCTCTAGCTGATGGAGAGAACGATTAACGAACAGCCTTCATCGGTGTGGACCGATTAACGAATTGTATTCAATGTACTATGTATAGCGTATAACCAATGCCTATATGTCTAAGACCTGACCAGACTCTCGGTGCATTAACTGTACACCGAACGACACCCAGGGACCATATGGATTAACGAACTGCCTCCGATACCCCCCAGCACATAGACCAAAATAAACCCCCGAGGGTCGCGTTAGTTTATTTCGATAGCTCATAACCAATTAAACTACCGTCATCTCTTCAAACTAGCCAACGAACAAATGCACATCATAATTGACTCCACAAACCATACGTGATCAACGTCACTACTCAACTCAAGAGAACAGTTTACCTGATTGTCCAATTCTCTAATGGATGAAACTAACCAATAACAAATGGAACCACAATAATATGTATCATATAGAATGCAATACAACATATGAAACAAGTATAAACGATCAATGTTACTTTAACCTTAACCTTAACCACAACATGACTCTGTATGTGAGGTTACATTAATCTCGACAGAGGTTACCTTAACCTTGACATCAGCTTGAACAAATAACCTGATGTTACCATAACCTTGACTGAGGTTACCTTAACCTCGACTGAGGTGACATTCACCTCAATCTGAGGATAGGTGACATTCACCTCAACCTAAAGATACATTTACCTCGACTATAACCATTGGGTGACACTAATCTCAACTGAGTTGATGTTCACCTTGCTGAGGTGACATTCACCTGTTTCGGGTAAAGTTCACCTCAACTATAACCTCGTCAAGTTGCGTTAACCCTAAGTGAAATCAAAGTAACTTCCTAATGAAGGTACACTAAATTCAATTAAGGTTACGTTAATCTTGACATATTACACTAACGCTATCGAGAATACAAAATCGCAATGAGGTTATATTAACCTCGACGTTAAACTCAACTATCGGTGATGGTAGGACGAGTCATCAACTAATCTAGGGTTTTCAACCCAAAAGCTACTAATAATACAACCCAACATCCTCATCAAGGAGGGGCCACAACAGCACCACACACACTAAACCAATTACGTACCGAACTAAATCTACAACAACAATACTTATAGACCCCACAATGGTAAAATAAACATCAAAAGCATAAAACATATAAATCATGCTCATATATAAACATCAACACAATTGATTAATCAAACAATCAATCATTATATCATGCTAATTAATACATTTCTATAAATAAAATTAAAGGAAAAAACCTAGTTACCTTTGTAGATACCTCATTTCTGTACCTCCCAAGAAACATTCGGTGATGATTGGACGCATGTTTAGCATATGTCGCGATTTTATGACATTTATTAAAACTGTTGTAAAGTGGTAGCTCAAACATTCTTTTCAACCCGTTGGTCGTCATCTACGTGCCATTACGGCGTTTTGGCAGTAATTAGAGTCAACTCGGAGTCCAGAGTCAAGATGTGCATTTCATTTTAGGTAAATAAGCCAACCTCATGTTTAGGCCCATTTTACAACATGATAACGAATTTTTTGGGTCTGGCGATTTGAGGGAAAGTTCTAGATCTTTCTTTTAGCTTTCCAACGCCACCGATAGAGTCTTGTAGAGAAAGTTATGCCTAATATACGACAGGCTGTCATCGCCCTTTCTTGCTTCGCAGAAAACCGCCCGAGAGAGGGCGCAGTAATAGGTGCGCCTTTTCAAGGGGACGCATCAACTGATGCGCCTTTTCCCCAAGGTGTTTCTCTGGGCCAGAATCAAAGTCGGCGTATTTCTTTCCTATTTCCGTCATATTTCTTTCCTAAACCCTTCCTTGTGATTAGTATAAATAGAGGGCCTTCATCCCTCATATTCTTCACGCGAGTGTCCGCCCCTCTCTTCTCCCTTTCCATTTAAGACCACGTGCTATTCCTACTGATAATTACGTGCTTGATCTATTCAACTACGTTAGCCCAAATCATTTTAGGTATCCGTCACATTTTCATGACCGACCTGACCACCACACCAACAATAAATCAACTTGTTTTTTTTCCTTGTTTACAAGGGCATCTTTCATACACATTAAATCGAGACGAGTTACCACTAAAACGACGTTTTATTTAAATCGTGCTTCATTAACATGTAAGTCTTAGGGTGTAAATTCAACTTTTAATCTTGTATTATTGTAATTATATTGTTTTGTTATAGTTTATATTACAAGGATGAGTAAAAGTTGCTTTTCTTTCAGTAAAACTATTTTTTAAAACCTTTTTTTACGAAGTCAGCACAGAAAAGACGTGGGGGAAGGACCACACAGACTGATGCACCTTCTGGATTATCGCAGCACTTGATGCGCCTCTTCCAGAGGCTGCCGTCAGTCCCTGCTCTCCTTCTTCTTCCTCGGTTTTCTTCTTCCTTCTTCCTTCGTCCTTCTTTTATTTTCTTCCAATTTCTTCCTTTATTTCGCTTATTTCTTTCTAAATTTTGTTCCTAAATTATTTTTATCAAATTCTTTTCGACTTAAATCATTAATAACCCATATTAATCGGGTTATGTCAATAAATTCAATCCCGGGTTTGAGAGCTTCGATTTTCGATATTGAGTCTCTTGAATTCGATTATTGTACATGTTTATACCTTGTTTTCGTTCTTTAAGTTACGTTTTAGTTTTTTAATACGACCTTATTAATCAATCTTAATTTGTAATTTGTTTAATTCGAATTCGTAATCGATTTTTATTCTTTAAATCCGACCTTTAATAGTCCCAAAACCGTCTTTGAAGACTTTGAAATAATATTTGTATATTAAAACATGATTAATCACTTACTTTTAGTCATAGTGTAAATAATCGATTAAAACCAATTAATGAACAATAAGAGTTTGCAAGTCTGATTTTCACAGTTAGATACCACCTCTAGAATAGACGCACCATCTGATGCTCTTCTTCCAGAGGACGCATCATATGCTGCGCCTATTCTGGGTTGGCTTCTGACCCTGAAATCAGTTTCACCTGATTTAATTCGCATATAATTTCTAATAATCGACTTGGTACGCGGTCGTTGGCACGCAAAAAATAATATTTATAATCTCAACAAACAAGCATAGCCAATAAGTCGAGGTCGATCCATGGGACGGTGTGCTTTGGGTTCTAAATCTCTTTATCCTAATCATGCAAGTTTCACAATTATAAGGGTTTGTAGTCTAAACTAGTGGAATGTAATAAACAACAAAAATAAGAATGTAAACAATCAAAGGAAAGTAACTAGGGTATCATGGGTTTATTGGGGGTGATCAAAGGAGTCTACACATGTAAGTCTAAATTGGGTTAAGGTTGTAGTCGAACTATGGACCAAGTCTCTCGATCTAATGGTCCTACCTGGGTCGAGTCAGGCTAGCTCTAGCATATGCCCGTCCAACCTACCAACATAGTACACGGTCTAACACAACTAAGGCTCTCGATCTTATAGTAGTGTTGAACAAATAGAGAATCATAAAAGTCGGCCTAACAAGCATATCATCAAACATCTTATGTGCACTTATTGAAACCATAACATTTAATCAATTTAGAAGACTCACTAAGCATGAATTAACCCTTTAATCATTCCTCTAATCTCCCACTAACCCTAACTAGAAGACTAGTCACTAATCATCATGAGAAATATACCAACAACACCAACAATCGAACAATCTAATCTAATCATGATGATGAAACAAGCCATCAATTAACAAGATGAAAGAAAAGAAATAAACAAGAGAGAGATTGAGAAATCTAACAACTAAATGAACAATAAAAGAGATGGACAAGAATAAAGAAGGATCCTTAAATAAAGCTGAATATTTGTCACAAATCCCCAAACATAAACCCAAGAAATCCAAGATTAATCTAAATAGCAAGTATTGAAAGATTGATTATTCAAAGATTAATGTAAATTGATGAAAGATTAAAGACTAATCTATAAGAGTTTTCTAATCTAATCTCAAGAAGGCTTAATATCCTCTAAAGATGCATAATCTAAGAACCTCCTCCTAGATTTATTACAAAGGGGATTTATATAAGGATACAAGATTAGGTTAAGTAAGGGCAATATAGGAAGAGTACGGAAATGTCATAGCAAAAGCATCCAGCTCGAGACAAGGTGCAACTCGGGCAGGATAGTGAAGAACCGTGGTCATGCAGGGCATCATCTCGAGCGGGATAGTCTCTGTCTCGAGCGGAATAGTGAAGAAGATTTTTATCTCGATCGAGATGAGCTTATCTCGAGCGAGATATGGCTCATGCCTTTCCTTTTCAATCTTCAAAGGCTCCAAATTCCTAAAGACATCACATCTTCCTTCCAAATCTAGTATATAAGGTCTTCGGGTCGCGGTTCTTGTCTCCTCTTCATGGAAATGGGTTAAAGTCGTCACATAGCCATCAAAATGAGCGTGGTAGGCGGGAATTCCGCCTCTTTTGGCTCCTTTCCTAGAAAACACATGTAATGGGATAGATTCACAAATAGGAAGCTATTGGCAATAAAATCGACTACAAAAACGATGAAATCCATACAAAATGAGGCTAGTTAAGGGGTATAAAGTGCATAAAATAGGACCACATCACGAATAATACCTTCTATTCCTAATTATTAATTTTTTGAGTTGTGTTATCTTATTTAATCCCTTTAATTCAATTATTTCTTTTATTCTATTTTTTTTCTTTCATTCTTTTAAAACTTCTTTTGAGCATGCTTGTAACATAAATTCGATTTAATTCATTTGTAATATATTTTCTTGTATTCTATTTTGTATTATTTTCCATTCACATGTAATGAATCCTAAATTCTAATTTTGACTTTTAATTCTTAATTGATAAATCCATCGACATAGTTTAATCTTCACATGCTTAGGATTAATACAATGTTTGTTGCATTGCATGCATTAGTCAACAATATATCGAGTATAGATAACGTTCCCAATCATTAGTAGAGTCCGCTATCAAGGCGGGTGGGATTAGGTGTTCGATTAAAGAGCTTCCTAATACGTACCCCCACCCTTTACTCAAGATGTCTATGAGCATTCGTGTTCATGTTGGAGTAAGTGTCCTCAACAATGGTGCGATCACGATGATTTGGTAATAATTATATTAAATCTCAAATAAGAATACATAAGGGATGATTCTTTTATAAAGTTAACTGATCAACATTAGTCGATAACGATTGGCTTGCTAGAGTTTGACGTTAATGTCGTATGACGGTGGTGATCAGTTGATCCCTTGAGGTCACACCTATAGGATGATGCCCTAATCAATAAAGTTAATTAATCGTATATTGATACGGATTAATTAAATCCTTA
>JAOWBH010170421.1:0-10661 GCA_028566215.1 Silene coronaria
TGTCTTTGAGGGCTCTTGGATACAGGGCACTCCAGAAGGCCCTGGAAAATATACATGGAGGAATGGAAATGTTTACGTAGGTAGTATGAAAGGAGGAAAAATGTCCGGAAAAGGTACTCTTACCTGGATTAGTGGAGACATGTTTGAAGGTAGCTGGTTGAATGGAATGATGCACGGATTTGGTGTATACACTTGGAGTGAAGGCGGTTGTTTTGTTGGGACTTGGACTCGTGGTTTGAAAGATGGGAAGGGTGCATTTTACCCTAAAGGTAGCCAACTTCCAGCTACACAAGAGCTCTACCTAGGTGCTCTGAGGAAAAGAGGAGTGTTGCCCGATTTGAAAAAGCAAAATAAAGTCTCCAATCTTCATCATGCATCCTCAGTGGACTTGGGTAATGTAAAGGTTCCAAGAAGCCACGATTCTCGTCGTCATCAATCAGATAAACTTTTGAAAGGAAATCTTTTGAACTTGGAGCAATCTCGTGAGGAGAACATATCTCTTGAGAGACGTTGGAGCCTTGAGGTCGCAATTGAGAAAGTAATTGGACATAGTTTATCTGAGTCTTTCAGAGAAGGGGGAGAGAAACAGGCTGGGACAAACATACCTATCCTCGAGCGAGAGTATATGCAAGGTGTTTTAATCAGCGAGGTGGTTGTAAGTCATTCGTTTTCAAGGTCTAGAAGAGCCAAGCGGAGGCAGAAGAGACTAGCGAAAGAGGTGAAAAGACCAGGTGAAGCAATTATTAAAGGTCATCGAAGTTATGATTTAATGCTCAGCTTGCAGTTAGGGATAAGGTATTTTTGCTCTCTTTATCCCTTTTAGCTTATCTCTTATTGATGTGTGCATTTCTGATAAGCTTCATTTACTGTGAATTTGTATCATAAAACTGATTGTTGACGCCCATTTGAGACAGATAAACTTGCAGTTTGCCAAAGCATCTATTAGCATATATATCTAAATTTCGTAGCTTGTTTGTGTCCAATGGTCAAGGACATTAATTTGCAACTGTGCTTTGTGTTAACAGCGCTATCTTCAATTTCCTATTGAATTCGTTTTACTCTCATGTTGCACTTTTCATTAAATTCTATGTTAGTCTGCCTCTTTATATTGTCTTGCATACCTGATTCTGATACTCCCACATATGGATATAGGCATGACCTTTGGATATTTGATGTTAAGCGAAAAACATGTCATTTCTTTTTCTCATAAAATAGTCTAGTCTAACACTTGGGCATGCTCCCGTTGTTGGATACTTATAACCGAGTCCCAGTAACATAGATTATGTTACTCAGGAGGCATGTGTCTTATTCATCATGTAACTCATTCATTGTCCTGTTTGAATGAGGTATACTTTTTGTATTTTCAAATTTCCTATACATGATTAAGGAATGTCTTCCTTTTTATTTATTTTTTTTGAGGTAAAGGAGGTCTTCGTAGCGTGCAGTGACATCTGGAAAATCTATACTAAATGTACATCATATTTTAATCAGATACACTGTGGGAAAAATCACGCCAATACCAAGGCGCGAAGTTCGAGCATCTGATTTTGGTTCCCAAGCAAGTTTTTGGATGAGTTTTCCTAAAGAAGGGTCACAACTGACGCCTCCTCATCAGTCAGAGGATTTTAAATGGAAGGACTATTGCCCCATGGTTTTCAGGTTTGTTATTGAATCCAACATGGGCGCATGATTAGAATTATTGATAAATTATTGAAGTGCCTTCTAATCAGAAAGTCTTGTAAACATAAGCATATTCTGTTAAAAAAAATGTAAAAATATGCAGGCCAAAATGACCAAATTGCTGCTGACTCAGGGCAAACAAAGCCGGCCTTAAGTATAATTTTAACAAAGTATGATTGTATTTGTTTATTCGTATTAATAAAGTCATTATGTTCTATTCCCCTAACAAAAAAAATATGGTCGTGATGGTTTTAGAAAGTAGTGTTGACCATAAAGATACTAAATTAGATTTATTTTATCTTCTGATTTCTGTACCTGGGTTTCTCTATGACTTGGACGTTATTCAGCTGCAGTTGTGATTATGTGAGTATAATTCTTATAATATCCATCTTTGGATAGTTCTGCACATTTGGATGATTCTATGGTCTGGAATTCAATCCTAATAACTATGATCTCACCTGTATAATTGACATTGCTAACTCTAACCTGCATACAAGGAAGCAACCAAGAGGTTGTTTGAACTATTGGCTAGTTGGTGACCCTACTACCATAACGTGTCGCGGTATTCTTAAAGCTAGTGTAGCAATATAGTTATTTAGTCTTGATGTTATAAAGTTATTAGCATTTTTTTTAAAAATTCCATCAAAATTCAGCTGGAGTGCACTCTACTTTGTTATATTATTCCTCTTTTTAGACTTATAATATATCCCATTCCCATGTAGGCTGATGTACTTTTAATCTTTTACGAACAATAGTCTAGGGCCTTGGGGTTATTTCTTGAATTGTTATGTGTAGGAGTATGTTCATAGAATGCGCGTTGCCAGTTACAATAATCTTGCATAATTTCTTTGTAGTTGAATCATATCTCTTTCTCCTTCCGTATCCGGTACCTTGTAGACATTGAATATATTTTACATAGGGTAAGTTTGCGACATTAACTGTTAGCTTACTCATTCTGTCAGAAACTTGAGGGAGATGTTTAAGATAGATGCTGCAGACTACATGATGTCCATCTGTGGAAATGATGCTTTGAGGGAACTTTCATCTCCTGGGAAGAGTGGAAGTGTTTTCTTTCTCTCTCAAGATGACCGTTTCATGATTAAGACACTGCGCAAGTCAGAAGTGAAGGTTAGTGATTAGTTTATGCCTCATTCAACTTTTCCATTCGTGCATTCATTTAGTACTTAGTATCAGCATTTGTTTATTTCAACATTAGTTGGGTAATGCTGTAGAGATGACTTTCCAAGACCCATATTAATATTTTGCCTTTGTCGTTGTACAAGATATCTTCTTTTTTTCTTTTGCTAGAACTATATGAGCTTAACATCTTGAAGTAATAAATACACACACGTTTAAGCTGGCAATCAAATTTGTAATTTTCTTTTAATTTTAGGCGTTGCCATTAACCATTTAACCCCATCTTTAAACTTCTTGATTAATTTACGCCACCTTTATATTTCTTGATTATTTTGACTCGAGAGACAAATTTATGCGTGCTCCCAACGTCGTTCAAGCATTTACATGCTTTCACATGGACAACTATGCACAATGGAGAAGATTCATTGTCATTAGTGATCTACTAAATTTAGTTATAGAAGTTCTTTGACAATTTCGAATATACTTCTCACCTACCTCTTATCTACACTGGCATTATTTTGCTTGTGGGTGTGTGGTGCTAGAAGTGGAAAAATACGGACAGTGTTAACTCTGAGCACCAAGAGTAGCAGCAAGCCTCTGATGAATGGTTGTCTATCTCACCTTTGCTGGGTTTTTGTGACCATGATCAATTGCTTTGACATGCATCCATGGTTTAAAATTGTGATATCAGCCGCTGTCGCGGTAACAGAGTAGCAGAATTGCTCGACAAGTCATAACCTGCTAAAATTTACTTGCCGCGCTCCGAGTCGCTGTTATCTTGGTGTTATTTATTTTACAAGCTTTTCTCGGTATTTTATCATTTATTAGTTATTTCATATAATGTTAAGATTAATTCCATTTAGAATGATTAATTTGACCAATGCTATACAATTTTTAAGAGCCTTTCATGACAAATTTTGGCCGGTACAAGTCATAACCGGTTCAACTCATGTTCATTGCTGGCCCTATCAGGCCGAGTTGGCAGATATACGTTATAAATCGGTTTTCCCGGCTGATATTTTCCTACTTTTAATTTATCCGATACATCACCGGATATCTTGTATCAGCGCCTCGGATACCGATATATCGCGGGCGATACGATACGTCTATGCATGCATCTCCCTGTCAAAATTATGATAGTCTCTAGCTACTTCAAACATCTTCGTTTGCAAAAAAGTATTATTTGCCTCAGGTTCGACAGTTGCAGACGATTTGAGATATTGTCTTCTCAATCATCGGCAGGAATTCATTACTATCCTGTCATTGCGATTTATCGTCAATTGTTTGACAATGTCTACATCATAGCCTTCATAGAGCTTTCAGTGAGGTAAACTGCATTGATGTAAGGGTAAATTGAGGGAATAGAACCACAAATTAACAGCTAGTCTGCGGAGATATTGAACCAATCTTCTCCTCTTATTTCATCACGGTTGTTCATATTAATAGCATGACAACCGAATGAATCATTGACAGACGGGAAGAATCATAGCTCTTTCCTTTCGGGGTTACTGAACTGTACAATCTGAAGCTAGATTGTAATTTTTAGAATTAAACTTGAAAATTTAAAAGTTGTCAAGGCTAAGTAGAGTATTAAGTTAGGGTATCCAAGAAATGAATAACTATAGCCATCAACATGTGTGAATCCAGATCCCTTTGTTGTTGCTTCTGGGAAATGAATGCAAGGGTGTTATTTATTTTCCCTCTGTACATTTGAGAAGACTATTATGGTGCATAGCCTCTTTTTTAACCAGCTGTGAAGAAAATGTAGTTCCTGGTCTTCCTAAATAACTAAAAAGAAACTGCTTAAAAACTAGATTTTTGTTATTTATAGGAAATACTGCTTTTGATACTGTGATTACAAAGGGCTGCTAGTTTTGATGTTAGTATGTTGTGGTGGAAGCTTGTTTCCTATTTACCTTGGATTAGCCATGTTATAAAGATGCTTTCTTTTGCTAATTTATGGCGCGTCATCCTTGGATTGAAACGAACCGTCCCATCTTTTACGACATTGTTTCTTTGTAAGAGTTCTAATGATGCTTTTTAAGATTATAAGATTACTTATGATAGCTTGAGAGCTTAACCTTCTCACTCGCCTTCTATATAAGGTGGTACCCTTTGGTATCATTTTTGTTCATTGGCCACCCCAAGCTACTTAAGAAAGTGTGCCTGAGCACAAGGGTTAGTGAACCATTACCTAAAATGCCTCTGGAGACATTAGGTACACCTTCTGCAAAAGGTGCACCATCATCCAATTCCATATATATTATTTTAGCTCTTTTATTTTTCTCTTTCCTTTACCCCATTATAATGACATTTAATTTCTGTACATAATAATCTTTAATGGAATTAGAGGTATTTTCTTAGAAACTTTATTTTTTAAAAGCTTTTTGCAAACAAACAGTCTGCCTTATGTGCATGAGTCGCGCCTTGCAATGGTCATGGTTCAAAATTCCGGCTGAGTCGTATCGAAATTTCACTCTTCCGGTACGAGATATTTGCCCGAGAAATCACTGAGATTGAGATTCACCATTGTTATCCGTCCACACCGGTGGTTAAGGACCGATTATATCGCTGACTACGACCGTTGCCGAGATTTCGAACCATGGCCGTGGTGCCCCTCACGCCTTTTAAAGCTTAAGCTCCCATGCTCAATAGGGGTACACCGTACACTTGTCAACTTTGTATAATGGTCGTCATAATTGCATCATCGCTAAATTGGCTGCTTTCATAACTTTGAGGTTGTATTGTTAATGTTGAGCATGCTAGGCATTGCAGATGATGCTTTTTCTAGCTGTTTGTTCAGCTTCTGAAGTTTTAAACATAGTTGGTTCTATTTCTCTGAGCAATTGCTTGCATAAGTTTTTTGACTGTAGAACTAATTTCAAGTTTAAAGCTGTCGATCTGTCATCCTCTGAATCCATGTTACAAATATTCTATGAATGCATGCAGTTGCAATTTTTTCTTTTACTAGGATAGACCTTTGCTGATGATCTGTTTTTGGTGTAGGTCCTGCTGCGGATGCTACCTCAATATCATTATCATGTGCGTACATATGAGAACACCCTTATAACTAAGTTTTTCGGGCTTCACAGGATCATACCTTCAAGTGGTCAAAAGGTTAATAAGATCTTCTGTTATAATTGTTATATTAATTGTAGTAAATAACGTGCATTAGGAGACACAAGGAGAGACTGAATGAAGGGCTAGACAGAGATCATTGTGTAGTCAGGCCATTATTAATAGTTTATTGAAATAATAAAGATGTAACATATGCTACTCTGTAACAAAATACTAGATCCAGCCATTCTGCAGTCTTTAAACAGACTAGATCCAGTAAACTGTAAGGCCTTGTTTGAATGGAGGTTTGGAGGTCAGGGAAGGGGAATTTTTCCATTGCTTGGTTAGTAATTTGGGTTGGATGAATACAAAAGGTGAAGGCAATGAAGAGATTCAATTTCCTTCCGATACTCAACTGGAGAGATTTGGAACGAAATGGTCTCCTTCCCTTCCCTGTCATTTTGTGTCTAAACAAAGGATAAGGTGTTATTAGTATCAAGCTACATGATTGCCTATCTTTTACATGAACTTATGTTATATGTCATCCACATAGTAATACTCTATCTAGTGGCCTATGCTCATCTTGAAGTTAAATTGTTCAGTTACTTCAGTATACCAATCAGAATGGCTAACTTGGTTAATTATTGCTGGCTTGCAGTTTCGGTTTGTGGTGATGGGCAATATGTTCTGCACTGAGCTTAGGATCCACCGTCGATTTGACTTAAAGGGATCCTCTCTAGGGCGCTCAGCAGATAAAGTTGAGATTGATGAAAATACAATCCTCAAAGATTTGGATTTGAACTATTCCTTTTACTTGGAACCATCTTGGCGGGATGCACTTCTGAAGTAGGTTATGGTAGTTGTTGAACTTCATGTGTGTGATATTTAATTTTGGTGTTTTAGTCTTTTATGTGTCAGAAATTCATTTGTTGTGTAGGTTCTAGTATGTTACTTCGCTCCACTTCTCAGTTGCATATCACCTGTTGAACACTCCAACGATCCGACTTTCGACAATTTATTTTTGGCCAAAAACCTGGAACTTTTGCACAAAAGAGTCGTGTCCAACATTCGTCTCCATGTCAGGTCTGACATTGGCAACCAAGTCGGACTAACAAAAGGTCCTACTTCCCAGCAATCCTTCTTGAGTTGCTTGAAACCATCATACCTAAAGTGAACCATGTTCCCTTGCGTTTGTGTAACAGTAATCAAGTGTTCTTACTAGTAACCAAGTTTTTCCAAATGGTGTT
The DNA here is from genome assembly GCA_028566215.1 of Silene coronaria. Classification (NCBI taxonomy): domain Eukaryota; kingdom Viridiplantae; phylum Streptophyta; class Magnoliopsida; order Caryophyllales; family Caryophyllaceae; genus Silene; species Silene coronaria. Next base: position 7,122 of record JAOWBH010170421.1, read on the forward strand.
TGCAGCCAAATACAGGTTGACAGTAAATTCTTGGAGTCTCAGGACATCATGGATTACAGTCTTTTACTAGGAGTGCACTATCGTGCCCCTCAGCACCTTCAGACACTTCTGACTCGCACGCAAAGTATGAATGCAGATGGGTTAGGTGTTGTTGCAGAGGAAGGTCTGTATCAAATCTTTTACGGAGACATACTATTTTCCTTTGTGTATTTGTACTTAACACATAATCCATCATTTAAAAAGAAAGAATGAGCTATTTATGGAAATTTTGTTACGTGATTGTTAGGCTAGTTAAAATAATGAAACTGACCTTGGTCGGCCAAACAAATCTAAAGAGATCAGCTGTTCCCTTTAAATTTGGGGTACAAGTTCTAGTTTGATTAAGAGTACAGATAAAAAAAATATCATTTCTTTACTACTTTTTCAAAACTTATATTTCGTACTTGTGTTTTTTCATTCAAAACTTCTAACCTTACAAGTTATATAAACATTTCCTCCAAATATTTTAAAAATTTTGGCAAATAAAAATTGTTTTCAGCAAGAATCAATCATGAATGATCTTTAGTTTTGCCAGAAATTACTTTTAAGAGGGAAAGACCATTCATGGTCGATATTTGCCAGAAATTGACTTTTATGTTTGCAAAATTCGTCTTTCGGTAGGAAGTTCGAAAAAGAAAATGTTCCTATAAGTTGAGTATTTCGAAAAATATCGTTATGCATATTTTTGAAGAGATGTTAGGTAATCTCTTATAAGCAGAGTATAAGTTATAATGAAAAAAAAAAAAAAAGTATAGAATAGACACCTTTTATCACGTAACACTCTTATTATACTTATATTAGTCTTTCCCTTTGCTGTAGATGATTCAGCTAGTATAGTTATAGATGAATTGGTTTCTCTCTATTTTCTTTTACTTGTTTTGTATTTGTATTCTCTTATCTAAAAATCCTTTCGGGTCTTATTCTTTGTATCTATGTTTGGTTTTCTTCATCACAATGCTAGCTGACCTCAATTCGGTTGTGAGTCTTGTGACTAAGATCTGTTGGTCTTTTCAGCTACACTTTAGTAAGGCTAGCATAGCAGGTCTCTTTTTCCATAATTAATAGCACTACGTATATGTTATGCATGTGAAAAATATATGAAGTTGGACCTCTGCTCCAAAATATTCTCTTTGGGGTGAAGCATACCCAATCTCTCTACAGGCAAATATCTAATTGTACCAAAAGGTCTCGTTTACAAATTAAATCTGGAGAGTTGCTAAAGCCAAGAGGACTTATATAACTCTAATACGGTCTGTTAAGTCAATGTGACGTTCTTACATAGACGTCAAATGGATATCTGTAGCAGTTGGTGAATGGAGTTCTCGATGCAGTTCTCATTAATTGTCTGAGTATGAGCCCTTAACCGCACTATGAAATGAGTAATATAATAAGAAATGGGACTGGAATCATTTTCTACGAAGGGGTAAGGTTGTGTATATCCAACTCCCTGGCATGCCTTGTTTGCGGTTTGCTAGAACCATTAAAACACTAGTGTAATGTTGTTGCTGTCATCTAATGCAGATGCTCTGGAAGACGAAATGTTAGCTTTTCCACAAAGCCTTGTTTTGGTCCCACGAGGAGATGATAACAGTGTTGTTGTGGGCCCTCACATCAGAGGTAGTCGATTACGAGCAGTGTCTGCCACAGGTGATGAAGAAGTGGATCTGCTCCTTCCAGGCACAGCCAGGTATGTACTGTCTTGAAGCAATGTTATTTTCACACGGTTCCCTACTACTCATATTTTGTGTCCGGTTTTACAATAGCACGAAGCTGTAGACTTGTTAGATTGAAATCTTAGTATTGGGAGGATAAATGGGCGTTTATATTTGTCGGGTCCCTTCATATGGCTTTTTTGCGAAATACTCCCCTCATATTAGCTTTCCTAAATAGTCCCTCTATTCCATCACATATTGACCCTTAGAAGTTGGAACAGAGTTTTAGGAGAAACAAATGCAATCAGGGTTGTGACTTGAAAGTTGAAACCAAATCAGTTTATGGTTTACAAAACAATCTTCACGTACTACATTTGACATTTGTAGTCGCCCATTCACGGCTTCACGCGGTTCGCGATGAAATTAAACTAACCCTTTCGTACGTACGACCCCATTCTTTTGATTAGGGTAACGTTATCGAATCTTAGAACCTTTTCTTTTATTTCAAGGACATCGTTCCTATTTTGGAACTTCATTAGTCAAATTTTGTTGTTCATGAGATCCCTTCACTAAAAGTTTGCATTTTCTATTTGCTTGATCATGTCAGACTTCAAATACAGCTTGGAGTGAACTTACCGGCAAGAGCAGAACAAATTCCAGGAGAATCGGAAGCAACATTTCACAAGGTTTACGATGTCGTCTTATACTTGGGTATCATCGATATACTGCAAGAATATAACATGAGCAAGAAGATCGAACATGCTTATAAATCTTTACAATTCGATTCTGTGTCAATATCTGCTGTTGATCCGACGTTTTATTCTCAACGGTTTCTAGATTTTATCAACAAAGTTTTCCCTCCTAATGTGGCTGGTGGTTGATAAGGATTAAAACAATTCCAAAAAGAGTCATGTTTGAATGTAGAGGCTATGTTTGTAAATATTTTGCGTGACAAATTGTTAAGATTGATACACTTTCATTTGTATTAGAGGTACGAGGTAAGAGCATCCGCAAGGGTGAGACTTTTATCTTTCATTTTCTCCTTCGTCCATCTCATTTTTCATTTTTCACCAACTTTTTCATCAACTTTTTCATCTACCCTCCTCATTTCATAATTACATCTACGCAACAATGGAGTTCCCCAACAATATTAATTTACCCACAACTTTGTGGAAACCTTCCTAAAAGAGCATAAAATTTGTCTTGCATTCTTTTGAGGACCTCCCCTAAAAGTAGAGGAACCCCAAATAATGGGGAGGTTGGTGCAATAATGGGGTACCTCATATGAGGAGGGAGAAGGCATATGGGGAACAATCCGCCTCCCTTGTGACGGACGCTATCCATCACAAGCTAGAGTCGGAGCAAATAAATGTCATATTATGTTAATATGGATATAAGTGGGTCATGTAAACAGTCCTCACTCTTCGACTTATAATGACGACAAAATTGCATAAACATGGCTACGTATAAGTATGTGTTATAATGTTACCATGTTGAATAGTCTTAAAATAGGAATATATATGAACTCAGATAGTCACAATGCAAAGAGTGTGATTTGTGAAAAATAATAGCATCTTAATCTTAAATGTAACCATAATAACAATCATTTCTTTTGCAAATGAAAAACTCTTATGATGATAACAAATTTGCTTAAACATGGTCGAATATATGAACTCAGATAGCCATAATGCAAAGAGTGTAATTTGTGTAAAAATGATAGCATCTTAATCTTAAATATAACCATAATAACAATCATTTCTTTTGCAAATGAAAGAGTCTTATAATGATAACAAAATTGCTTAAACATGGTCGCATATGAGTATAAGTTATAATGTTAACAGCTTAGTTG
>JAOWBH010170442.1:0-10661 GCA_028566215.1 Silene coronaria
TAGCGCGGTCTAGGTTTCCGCCAATATTTGGAAAACGGTAATCTAAGTGTCGTTATTATATGCATTAAACCGTTGTGGTACGCTCGTTATTAATGGCCAGATTTAGCGTAGTGATAGGAAGCTTTTAGCCGTAAAATTGACTACAACTAAGACGAAATGCATGCAAAATAAGGCTAGTTAGGGGGTATAAAACGCGTAAATTAGGACCACATCAGAAACTAACTGATATGAACTGATTAGAAATAAAAAAACATAATAAATATTGAGAAAATTGTTGATTACAGACATTTTTGAAAATTATAGCCTTATATTTTAGGGATATTATACGGTGTACTCGATTTTTTCGGTTCTTTATGGTGTACCCCTACATTATTGAAATTCTTTGGTGTACCCCTGAACAATATACATTAGTCTATACAATGACCTTATTTATTGTCTTTGATATGTTAGTTTCTTAATTGATTTATTAAATTGTTTATTTACCATTCCAACTACTCGACAACCTACTCATTTACTTATTAATTCGTCAAATTACCCATTAACCCACTAAATAGTATACGAATCTAACCTAAAAATTCATCAAATCTCCATGATCATTTCATGATCATAATTGAAGTTTTTAATAATAATTTGTGTTTATTAAAAGTGATTTATGATGATTTTCACATAGGATAGTGATATAATATTAATGAATCAGAATTAAAGTCAAAATACAGTTGTTTGATAATGATAAAGATATCGGGGAGTTAAAAGAGGTCGTGATTGAGAAATAAGTAAGAAGTTTAGAGGTACAATGTAGAATATAAAAATGTAAGAGTACAATACAGAAAACTACAAATTTCGAGGGTACACCGTAGAATTAGAGGCGAACCTTAAGTTAAATGTCGAGGGGGGCCGAGAATCAATGTTGGTAACTCTTAGGCTCTTACATATATAAAATGTTAATATTAAAATTGAAAAAAGGGGTTATTTATTGTTTTTGATATGTTAATTTCTTAACTGATCTATTAAATCGTTTATTTACCATTCCAACTACTCGACAACCTACTCATTTACTTATTAATTCGCCAAATTACCCATTAACCCACTAAATAATATACGAATCTAACCTAAGAATTCATCAAATCTCCATGATCATTTCATGATCATTACTAAAGTTTTTAATAGTAAATTGTGTTTATTAAAAGTGATTTATGATGATTTTCATATAGGATAGTGATATAACATTAATGAGTCATAATTAAAGTCAAAATACGGTTGTTTGATAATGATAAAGGTGCTGGGAATTAAAGAAGGTCGTGATTGAGAAATAAGTACGAAGTTCAGAGGCACAATGTAGAATATACAAAATGTAATGGTACAATATAGAAAACTACAAATTTCGAGGGAATACCGTAGAATCAGAGGCGAACCTTAAGTAAAATGTCGAGGGGGGCCGAGAATCAAAGTCGGCAACTCTTAGGCTCTTACATATATAAAATGTTAATATTAAAATTGAAAAAAAGGGTTATTGTAAGCTGTGGGATTTGATCCCTGGTCTCCCTAGTGAAATATTGCCTTGGTACCATTGAATCACATTGAATTGCATGCTTGAATTAGTAGTCATTGTAAAACATATAATCAGAAAACTGGGGTGGGCCGGGCCCAAGCCCACATGGCCTAAGATTCGCCACTGTATTTAACTAATACTCCATAGCATCCAACTTTAGTAACAAATTCTCATTTGAGACGACATTATTCGTCCTAAGCTGAGTCAAGTTTTTTACCACATATATCGATAAAAAAAAAAAAAATACTCTTCCCTATACATTTCTATATTAATTGACTTGTTTTAACACAAGTCGAATATTAATGTTTTAAGGAGAATTACTGAGTTTAATTGGCCAATTAATTTCTCCGTACTTCGTAAATACACATGCCTTGTATTTATTTAGGTCCACACTTGCGCTTTTCTAACCAAACAAACTCGTACGCACAGAGGCCTCTTTTATTTAGGTCCACCCTCGCCTTTTCGATTAAAGTGGGTTATGTTTAATTGCCAAATAATTATTTTATTTATTCGCAAGTTTTATAGTATCCGTACGTACTTCTTATTAGACCTGACAAACAGGTCAATCGGGTCGGGTTTAGGACGGGTCAATTTCGGTCGGGTTAATTCAGGTTTGAGATATTATCGGGTTTGTTGGGGTCGGGTTGGGTTTGTTCGGGTTTCGGGTGTTTTTCGGGTATGTTGGTCGGGTCATTTTCGGATCAAGCGGGTCGGGTCAATTTCGGGTAAATTATTAAGAGAAATAAATTACATTTAGTATCATTTCGCGTTATTTCAAATCTTTGTTGATCAATTAAAGTTACGTTTTGTCGGGTCATTTCGGGTCTTCGGGTCAACAAACCTCGGGTCATGTTCGGGTCGGGTGGGTCATTTCGGGTTTCGTGTCACATTTGAGTGTTGTTGTTCGGGTCAATTTCGGGTATCGGGTCAGCCTTTTCGTGTCGGGTCAATCGGGTCGGGTCAATCGGGTCGGGATGCTTTTGCCAGGTCTACTTCTTATAACTAAGTGACTATTTCTTAAATTGAAATGGTCATAATTTATCATAAAGTGGTCATTATTTATTAAAAATGGTCATTGTTTTCTCAAAAATACGGAAAAAATCGTTACACAAGAGAATTATTGCACAAATAGAATCCTACCACTAGATGTATACAAAGTATTGTACAACCAAGGTATAACTAAATGAACTTATATATGTTTTTCTTGAGCTTATTCAAAGTTCACAGTTTTAATGTGTAAATTGATGAGTTCAGATACTTTCTAATAAAGCTCATAATTCTTTAAAATAAAGCTCGAATACTTTATTAGAAAGCTCGAATTCTGTACTGTATAACTTGTATATCTGGTGGTATAGTCCATGAATTGAAATTATTGTACTCCTATTTATTTATGTTCACACTTACTTTTTTTTCTAACCAATTAAACTACAATATATACTATTGGGGCCCACACTCCTTCTTTCAATTAAAGTTTTGTAAGTTTAAATTCCAATTAATTACTTCGTCCTACGCACATACTTCATACATGTGCCTTATATATTTTTCGCAAATTCTACTGTACGGTATCGCATGTGCGATTAGAAAAATGTGATCGTTTACGGTAAAAAGTGACTATTTTTTAATAAATAGTGACAATTTTTTAACGGAAAAAAAAAATTACTACTTTCTCTATTCAACTTATATCATCCCACTTCAATAAAATACTCCTCAAATATATGTAAAAATTGGGGTGATAAAAATTGAATGGAGGGAGTAGTTTTTTTTTTTCAAAACAGCCACAATTTACCATAAAATAGTCACTATTTACCAAAAAAATAGTTGCTTTTTGCCAAAAAGCACGGAAAAGATTATCGTACAAAAGAATTGTTTTATTTATTTTGGTACACACTTGGCTTTTTTCGAACTAATTAATTACTATGTACACACATGAGCCTTATTTATTTAAGTCCACACTTGCGTTTTTCAATTAGATAAGATTGCGTCATTGTTTTCACTTCTTTTATAATAATCAAACGATTTTATAAAACGATTTTATTATCATCAAACGATTTTATACATTTCGTATTGTCAATTTTTTTTTAACCGAACAAATTTTGAGTTTTAAACTCGATAATTCTTTTTTTCAAGTCATAGTTCTCGGAAAGATGATCAATTTGAAAATAAAATCGTAACTTTCCGAGTTCGTAAACACGAGTTATGACCTCTTAAAATTTCCCGGATCAAAAAATTGGGTATTTCGGGCAAAATAATGTCAAACCTCAGGAGCGCCGTGTGCTTTTTCCGTTATTTAGGTCTACACTTGCGTTTATCGGTTAGATAAGATTGCGTACTATTGAGTATGGAGCATCATACACTAGCTATAGCTTTGATTCATCTAATTTTGAGGATCAGATTACATGTAAAGAATCCAGGAGATGTATAGTATGGACGAATAATGTGTGCATTCTAATTGATAATCGGAATTCCTCGGTTATACAAAAACATGCTTCCTATTATTATTGTTAAAAAAGGATTGTAACACGAACAGATTAGACAAATGAAAACAGCACCGAATCGCTATGCTTTCCTAATAGAACAATTAGACCCTTACTTAGTGTCTGGGTTGTATCGAACTTTCTATTAAGATAAAACGGTTGCCCTCTGTTTCTGGCAAAGATAACAGAGATATAATTTGAGAAATATTTTATGCAGTTTGTTAATTTGATCAGAATGCAGAAGAAAAATTGTCTCTATTTTTCTTCTAACCCTCAATCTATATTTATAAGAGAGGAATGGGAAACAGTTTGATAAGGGGAGATGAATTTCTGAAGGTTGTATCTCTTCACAAATTCCGGTTGGATTTCGCAAATTCCGTAATCCCGTAAATAATTATGCAAGCGTACACTCCGTACTTCCCGAACTAGCATTTTATTATTTAGAGTTTACCCATTCTTGAACCAATATTAAATTACGTCAAATGGACCGGTAATTACACTTAAATCACCAACAGAGATAAACTTAATTTCATTTGTGTTATAAGAGTACTATAGAAGGAGTCGCGACTGTAATATAGGATAAACGTTAATTTGATCGTTGATATCCTAAAATTATCACTATTGTATGTATTTTATGATTCCATTATAAGTGTAATCAAAGGTCAATTGAAATAGACTAGAGAATAAACGTTAATACAAAAGTAAGATCGTATATCATGCCGAGTAAAGAGCTACGGTAGTAATTATTTTCGGTTAAGATCGACTTCAGTTTTGATTTATTTAGCCCGTAAATTTCGAAATTTAAGTCTCTTATATTTTATATATAACCACAATGTGGTAGCATTTCATCCCCGTATATTTCGAAACCTAAATCGGCCACATATATTATGGTTGGTTGAGGTTGTTATAGTGTTTGAAGAATAGAGAAGTGGAATAAGTACGATGTGCTAAGAATATCGGCATGGACATCATATTCCTTGGCAAATACAAATGGGACAATCAATCAATAACAAATATCATGCGTAAGAGAGGTCTCCTCTTAGCCCTATGGCGATCGACACGGCCCCCGTGACGATGGGCCCCACGGGAAAACGCACGGCTGCCGCTCTATTCCCGCCTTTGCCTTCCCACAAGCAATGATTCTTGGTTGAAAAGCCATGAACAAACCTACATCGTAACAATTTGACAAATAGACATTACAAAGACTTCACTACAATAAGAATTTAAGATATGACCTATGGATAACATAGGCAAAAATTTGTGTAAGATGATCCAAAAACATAAATGAAGGCATGACTAGGGGTAATGAGACGAGACAACTCATGAATTCGTGATTGTCTCAGTTAAAGCTTGACTCAAGTCATTTGCAAGCCAAGTTGAGAAAAGCCAGCACAACTCGAAAGCTCGCGAGTTGCGACCAACTCGATGCTTTTGTATTACTACAATTTGCATTCCATTCGGAATATTTTAAAACGAGTTTTAATATTCACGTAAACTTGATATAGTAATATGAGTTTTTATTTTTATTTTTTGGTTCTTTATAATTCCTTTTAGTTTTGGTGGAAGCCTTTATACTATAACTATTGTTTTTAATCAAACTCGAGTTGGCAGATAATTGAATTTAAAAAATTTAAATGGTATGACAAATAATCTCTGTAAGACAATTAAATGTTAATACAAGCTGGTAAGATTCTTGATGCTTAGGCCCTATTTTTTTGGATTTAAACTCATTTAAATTAAATTCACTTCAAATCCTATAAGTTCAGTTCAGATAAGTTCAGATCCTATATGAAGAATCAAGAACAGATGCACCTAAGAGGGAGAGGGGGTGAATTAGGTGTCTATTTAAAAATTATAAGCTTCATGAAGGCTTGTTTAAACTCAGTGAACAATTTAGACAATACTTAGATGAAAGGAGAAATTGATACTTAGAACTAGAAAGTTAAAAGTATGCAATAACGATTCAGCAAGTAGAAGTCACTGTGTACTCAACTGTGTATTCTGATTAAAACGTCAGTTTAGAGTTGCAGCGGAATTAAAATGTAAATAGACTTAACAAACAATGTTTTTAAAACTGGTTTGGTCACAACTCCGCGACCTTTGTCCAGCGTTATTTTATTAAACACCTTAGAAAGTAAACTCATACAAACTAAGACCCCGAATAATAAAACAACTTCCCAACCTACTCCGGTTGCTATGCTTAGTAACTACTCCGCTACCAAGACTCTTACTTAAAGCTACTCCGTTTCAAGACTCTTGCTTTGGTATACTCCGCCGAAAGACTCCGTGCTTAAAAGCTAATTCGTAATTAATTGATTGTTTAAGACAACTCTATCCTAAGACTTGGATTGGTTCTACTCGGTTTGTTACAAGACTCCACTTATCTTATATATGTCCACACCTTGAAAGGATGAGATAACGTTTAAGCACTTAACACGAGATCATAGAACAAGATTTGAATAACTAAGTGCAACTTGACTCAATTAAAAGACTTAAATTATTTTGCAAAACACGACTCAATTATGATTAAATGACAAACGATTTTGCAAGGTTAATTTACTCGATAAACGCTCAAGTCTTTTTTCGGTTTTAAATTCTTTGTTGCACACTTGTTCAAATGATATGAGTAAGGTATTTATTGTGTAGAAGTAGAGTGTACAATACACTTAAAATATCTCACACAATTATATTTCAAGTGTAGAAAATAATTGTTTAAAGTTTGCTTGGACAACAATTAGAAATAAGACGGTTTTATTCAAGCAAACCGAGACCTCTTAAGCAAGAAATGTTAGCATGCTACACAAAGTAATCTTGTTCCCACTTATTAACATAAATGGATTAAGTTTTTGATCAATAAAGAGCTTATTTGGAAGTGTTCATGGTAACCATAAACATTGTCAAATATAGATAAAGTAAACAACACATTAATAGAAAGTGGCTTAATTTGCAAGCAAACTCTTCCATAAGTAATTCAAAGTTTAAATTTCATTTAAACACTTCAAAACATTTATGAAATTTGTTTGTGAAAGCTCAAAACGTTTTTTGAATCTTTAAGGCATTTTCGAAACTTTTCTTATACTTGAGTCAGAAACAACTGTGAACTAGACTGTTGTTTTTAGCACTTAGACATAAATCGAGTTTATGATATCTTACAACACCATGACTCTTACACTAATGACTTCCTTCATCTTTGATCTTCTTGACGGCATTGATTAACCTTGAATTGACGATTAGGAGTTTCATACTACATGATTAAAACTTAAGAGACACACGATTACATAAACAATGAGATTAATTTGTCTTAAGGCATCATCAACACTTAACTAATCAAATTAGGTTCTTTACTCTCCATACTTCCCATGAATTATGTCCTTGGCATTATCGATGAGCAAGGACCCAAACTTAGAGTAAGGTCGGTTTGCAAATGAAATGTCATGGGTTTTCATGATTTTCTCTGCTCCATTAGCATAGGACACAACAAGATCGAGTAGGATATTGCTACCAATGTGAACTAACATAAGGTCTTTATATTGTTCAGATAAGGATCGTAAGTAGCGCTATGGGATTGTATCGCGCTGGAGAATGTTGCCTATGATGGGTAGCTTTGGTGGCTAGGGCAACTTCGCACTTTTTGTTGTTGTTGTGGTGGCGGTGGTGGTGTATAGCCGATTGTAGAATATAATTGTGAAGCTAGTAATGAAAGAAGAGCTAATTGATGAAAAGGGAGTCCCTTCAGGAACTGTACTACCATATTTTCCATTTTTTTTGGGTTGTTTGTGGTAAATTGTAGCATTACTTGTATTTGTAGGAACATTTAAACGGTTTTTCAAATTATGGTGACAAATATCGACTTGTCAGGTTATCTCGGTGTTGTATTTATTTGATCAATGATTCCCATTATACGTGGTTGAGTTTGATGGGGTTATGTACTCGTATAATTGTATTTATGTTTTTTTGAATAACTAACATGGTTTTATATAAAACTGAATAATATGAGGTTGAAAATATTAGCACAAAAATAATTTCATATGTGCTCCATTTTCTAAAAATAATCTCAAATGCATTATTGTAGACAAAATACGTGCAAGGAATTAATGATTATATATTGTAGGCTAGCATCATAACTTCAATTCATTCGGGTGCAGTAGTAGATTGGTGACTTGTGTGTTATGCGCAAACAAAGGAGGTCTGAAAATCACGGCCAATTAGTAGAATTGTTAATTGTGATGTGCTATTCAAAGTTGGTCCTGTAAACAAATAACTAATTTTGGTTCCCGTGCAATGCACGAGATATTAGTTTTATGATATATTTTTTATGCCAATTGTACGACCTAAAAACTATTAGTCAGTCACATTGATGTTGTCAATCTTGTAGTTAGTCTGCAATGTATTGTTTTGTAAGCAATCCTATTATTGTTGTCCTCATTATTATTATTATTATTATTATTATTTACAAAATCCACTTTGCCTTTTAATTATATTTATTTATAGATAATAGATATTCATTATTATCAAATTTAAAGTAGACATAAATATGGAGCAAAGAGAATGCAAAAGTTTTCTTTATTAATAATTAATAATAATAATAATAATAATAATAATAATAATAATAATAATAATAATAATAATTTTTTTTTTACAAAATTTACTTTGCATGAGAGTTGCTCAATAAATTATCCTATAAAATTAAAATATTATACCTTTTAATTAGATTTATAGATAAATTATAAATGGCGAAATTTATAGCAAAAGGTGGGAGTTGTATATATAAAATATTTAAAATTAGAATGATGTGATTTTAATTTGTTATTTGACTTATTCTAACAAATAACATCATAATTTAAAAATTATTATGGACTTTGGTTATGGATTTTGTTTATTTATATCAAAAACTTAAAATGCAAAAGTTAATTGTTTATTTTGTTATTATTGATATATATTTAATGTTTACAAATTCATTAGTTTCTTATAAACTACTTAAAATTAAAACGTTGTGATTTATTTGTCTTTACCTTATTTTAACAATAAACGTAGAAATTTAAGATTCAAGATGTATTTAAACTTTTTTTTGTTGTTTAATTTATGTTTACAATTTTTTTTATTTTCTTTTTTCTTGTCAAAATAAGAGATGATGACGTGGCTTGATAGATTACTCTTTACTCTTGTATAAGGGAATGGTGAATGTGGTGCATCGTATTGTTTTTTTAATTATATTTATAGATTATAGATGTCTTATAGGTGGAATATTGACAGGGTTAAGTCGTTCTTTCAAGAAACCATTTCAACCAAAACCGAATATTCCACTTTAGAAATAGAGGGTGGTGGGATTCGAACGCGTGACCTTGTGGTCACACTGGCTCTGATACTATTTCAAGAAACCATCTCAACCAAAAATCTTAAGGTTATGGTTGGAGTCCCAAGATCGGTTTTATACTCTAACACCTATTTAAAGATTTCCTTAGGACACTAAATATTGCAAACAGTGAAGTAAGGGGTCGAATCAGATAGAGGTTGAAATTGAATTGCTTATTACATTGGATATAATTCTAGACTATTGAATCACAATGTTTAACTATTAAGCACTAACATACACAATAATAAAAATTAGGATAAATTGATAACTTATATCGACTATAATCTCACTTTCAAAACTTATACCTAAGATAACTTTTCTTCAAAATTTATACCAAAAATCCTATTTTCTTTCGAACTTAATACCATATCTTACAAAAATTACATAAATTGACAATTTTACCCTTACCTATTAAAGGTTATCAACCCATTCCAAAACCCCAGTAACCCCGCCACTCTCTTTCCTCACCAAAATAACCAACATCCACCTTAAACCACCTATTCCCCCACCAGTGCTACTGCCTCCATCATCGTAAAATTTACCTCACAACATACCACCCTCCCTTATCGTCAGCACTAACACTCACTCAAATCATGCATTCCACCACCACTATTCGACATCCACCCACCATCAACAATGGTGAACACTTCAATCCCTAATTCACCTCCACCATAATCTAATTCCCTTAATTACATCATCTTTCCACTCCAAAAAATAAAATTACAAGTTCTACTCCAATCCTTAATTCACCTCAACCATAATCAAATTCTCATTTAAAGACGGTTACGATTACGTTTCCGGTAAGACCGAGTGTAGAAGTTCGTTCATTTTTATATGAAACTAGGACTGTAAAATTGGTAACCATTGTAAGTTAATAACTCTCCTCTTCGTAAATTTCCTCTGGGTTATTTTATATTTTTTAATTTATTGGTTTTACAAGGTGTGGTTTCGGTGAGGTGGTAAGTGGTACTTGTGGTTGATGGAGGCGCTGATTGTAAGTGTTGGTGTTATGGTAATGGAAGACGGTGTTGGCTTTAGTGATGGTGGAGTCATTGAGATATGAGTTCGTTAATGGTGGAATGAAATTATGGTGTTTGATGTTAACGGTGTTGTATTGGAGGGTGGGATAAAGTGGTATTGATACGGTGCTGTCGGCTCCGGTGGTGGCAGACGAGGTCGTTAATGGTAGATGTGAGGCTATTCTGATGTGTGGAACAGGAGGCGCAATGCATAGCCTCGAAGGATTGAACAAGCAACGTAAGAACGCACATTTGAAGGAGTCGCC
>JAOWBH010170453.1:0-10658 GCA_028566215.1 Silene coronaria
GACCATAATAATTGGTGGCGACTCCTTCAAATGTGCGTTCTTACGTTGCTTGTTCAATCTTCGAGGCACCCCCATGCCGGTGCGTTGTTCCACAAGCTAGAGGACGTCCGGTGCTGCATCATGCGGTGGCGGATGCCCAAAATGTGGATTCTACTGCGGATTCAGGTGATACTATTAGAACCCCTTTTCCTGTTAACGATTTGATTAGTTCTGCTGTTCGGTGTCATAGTCGATCTAAAACTTATCAATCGGTTATTAGTTCGTTGAGAGCGTCTAGTGATGATTTGGTAGAGGATATTGAGCCTAATTTTGAAGCCCCTCCCTTTGATAATCCTTCTTTGGAGCTTAGTCTTGGAACTGGGTCAAAACATGCGGTTCCGGAAGAGGCTCCTACTGTTGAGGTGTCTGGTTGGAATAAGATTGTTAAGCCTAAAGTGGGTATGAGCTTGCACTACTACCAGCATAGTGCAGATTCTACTAAGATTGATGTCTCTAAGGATGACGTGGAAGGTGAGTTGAGGTTTTGGCAATATACTTTGATGGGTAATGTCTTGGGGGCTCGTCCTACTGTGGCACAAATGCAGTTTTATGTTACCAAGAGTTGGAATCATGTATCCCTACCAGCAGTGCTATACTTTAGGTGTGGATGGTTTTCTTTTCGTTTTACTAATGCTGAGGATATGGATGAAGTCTTGAAGGGTGGGCCATGGTCTCTGGGCAGTTACTCGTTAGTATTAAAGCAGTGGACTCCTAAATTTTCTCTGGAGATGGACAAGCTTTCAGTTGTTCCTATTTGGATTCTTTTTCCTGAATTGGATCTTGTTCTATGGTCTGATGTTGTTTTGAGTAAGCTTGCTAGTAAGGTTGGGAAGCCTCTATATGCGGACATGACTACCACTTGTAAGGCTCGGTTGTCCTTTGCAAGAGTTATGGTTGAAGCTGATTTGGCCTCTGAGCTCCCAGATCAAGTTATTCTCAATACTCCTTATCATGGGCAGATAACGCAAAAAATTATTTATGAGCGGCGGCCTTATTATTGTAGCTGTTGTGGGAAGCTTGGGCACACTGAGAATTTTTGTAAGTTGAACAAGAACAGGCAGCCAGTTCAAACTCAGGCTATTTGGCAGAAGAAAAAGCCAGTTCCTCCTTCTGTTCAGTCCCCTGCTACTAACAGCCATGCACATGTCCAAATAGCTCCTACTCTTAATGAGGATAATAGATCTGCAGGTAAAGCTAGTTCTTCTAAGGCACATGGCAAGAAGCCACGTGTGGTGGACAACCCTTCGAGCTCACAAGCCACTACATCTAGTGCTGATCCTAATGCTGTTGCAATTTCTACCTCTGGAGTTCCACTTCAGAATACCTATTCCGTGCTTTATGGTGAGGGAAATGTCTTAGGTACCCAGGATGTTATTACCCAAGTCTTGGTGGTGAACATTGACCCTATGCCCCCTGATAAGCATGAGGATAGCGGCTTAGAACATCCGAGGGTTCAATGATCCTCTTAAGCAGTTGGAGTTTAGGAGGTTTTTGTTTCAGAATAAAATAGATATTTTAGGCTTGGTGGAGACCCATGTCAAGCAGAATAAAGAGCATGCTATTATGTCTCAGTTTCCCTCTTTTGTTATTTTTAGTAATAATGATCAGGGTAGGATTTGGTTATTCTATAATCCTGCAACTGTGGTTATCAGCAACATAGTTATGTATGATCAATTACTTCATTGTGATGTTTGGTTTATGGCTACTAATTAATCTATTGCGGTTACTTTTGTGTATGGGATGAATGATTCTAAGGCTAGGGAGGATTTATGGGATAAGTTGATTGCTGTCTCTGCTACTACTCAAGCCTGGGCTGTTTTGGGTGATTTTAATGTGGTTAGGGGCCTGAATGAAAGAATTGGCCCCAACCCACCTTCTACTAAGGATATTATGGCGTTTAGTGCTTGTTTGGCCAAATGCTACCTGGATGACATTCATAGTACGGGATGTGAGTATACCTGGTCTAACAAGAAAGGTGTTACGACACGAACTTGGGCTCGTTTAGATAGAGTGTTGGTTAACCCTGATTGGATAGCTATGTTCCCTACTTCTTTTGCTACTAGTCTTTCTCCTGGCATTTCTGATCACTCCCCTTTGTTGGTCACCGTGGTTCCTGCTATTCCAGTTAGAAAGAGGTTTAGTTTTTTAAACGTTTGGCAGGATCATCCTGATTATAGGAGTATTATTGAGAGTGCTTGGCAAACACACAGCTATGGGACTCCTATGTTCCAGCTTTTTTATAAACTCAAGAGTGTGAGGAGCTCTCTCCAGCTTTTGCATAAACAGGGTTTTTCTAACATCCCTGTGAGTGTTCGTGCTGTAAAGAATGAGCTGGATGCTTGCCAGGCCGCATTAAAAAATGACCTGTTCTCCCTGTCCTTAATTGAGAAAGAAAAGAAATTGGCGGTTCATTATGCTAGACTCCTGAAGAT
The DNA here is from genome assembly GCA_028566215.1 of Silene coronaria. Classification (NCBI taxonomy): domain Eukaryota; kingdom Viridiplantae; phylum Streptophyta; class Magnoliopsida; order Caryophyllales; family Caryophyllaceae; genus Silene; species Silene coronaria. Next base: position 2,472 of record JAOWBH010170453.1, read on the forward strand.
GGAAGTGGATATGTTATTTCAACGAGCTAAGGTACATAACATCAGGAAGGGGGACTGTTCTTCTAGCTTCTTCTTCTCTAAAATTGCCTTGAGGAAGCACTACAATACTATTGGTATGATTCAAGATAAGGATAGGATTACTAGATATGGGCTTGCTGATGTTAATTCTGCTTTTGTAGATTATTACACTGATCTGCTTGGTGGCAAAACTGATGTTATCCCAATCAGTGATGCTGTTATTTCTTCTGGTCCCAGAGTATCTGATGAAGCTGGTACAGTGCTTATTGCTCCTATTACTAGGCCTGAAATTAAGAAGGCTTTATTTAGTATTGGCTCTACCAAGAGTCCGGGGCAAGATGGTTTTTCGTCTGGGTTTTTTAAATATTCTTGGGATACTATCAGTGATACTTTTTGCCTTGCTATTGAGGAATACTTTAGAAAAGGAAAAATGATGAGGAAGGTTAATGTTACCCTCCTTGCTCTGGTTCCTAAGAAGGAAGTACCCCGCTCGGTTCAAGACTTCAGGCCTATAGCTTGCTGTTCTGTAGTCTACAAAACTATTAGCAAGATTATTGCAAATCGACTTCAGCAAGTCCTCCCTGATTTAGTGGGTAATGAACAAGCTGCTTTCATCAAAGGTCGCAATATCTTTGAAAATATAATGATGTCCTAGAACTTAATTAAGGGCTATAACCAAGGTTTGATTTCACCTAGGTGTCTTATCAAAGTTGATATCAAGAAGGCTTTTGACTCCCTTCAGTGGGATTTTATTCAGAATATGTTGCAAGGATTGGGCTTTCCTGGAAAATTTGTTACTTGGGTCATGGGATGTGTGGCCTCTCCTTGCTTTTCTCTTAAAGTTAATGGGAGTCTTTGTGGGTTTTTTCCTGGCAGATCTGGGGTCAGACAGGGGGACCCTATTTCCCCTCATATTTTTGTTTTAAGCATGGAAATTCTTTCTCGTCAGCTTCGAAGGCTCTATCTTCTTCATCAAGTTTCTTTTCATCCTAAATGTGCTAAACTCAAATTGAATCATTTGGTTTTTGCTGATGACTTAATGATATTCATGAGAGGGGATGTACCTTCTGTTGTTGTTGTAGCTAATAGTCTTGCTGACTTTGCTACTTGTTCCGGTCTTCATGCTAACCCAACCAAGACAAGCATCTATTATGGGGGTGTTAGTGGTGAGATCAAGCATCAAATTGGGGTTCTCACGGGTTATTCTGAGAGGCACTTCCCTTTCAGGTACTTAGGCATTACTTTAAACCCATGTAGGTTGGCCCCTGGGATGTTTAAAGAAATGTTAGATAAGATTCATGCTTCCATTCATCACTGGACTGGTAACATCTTGTCTTATGCTGGTAAACTTCAGTTAATCAATGCTGTGTTGTTTGGTCTTGAAAACTATTGGTGCTCTGCCTTACTTCTTCCTAAAGTGGTGGCTAAAATGGTTAATAAGCTTTGTAAAGACTACTTCTGGGGCACTTTCACTGGGAAACGAAAGATGGTCTTTCAAAGTTGGGGAGCTATTTGTGCTCCTTGGCACGAGGGGGGCTTCAATATTAAAGAACTTTTGAGTTGGAACAAAGCATTATTATGTAAATGGTTGTGGCTGCTAACTCAGCATAGGGATGGCATATGGGACCAATGGACTATATATTATAAAATGCTTGGCACCTCAATTTGGAGTGTACAAAGCAAGCCACACCATGCTGAAAGTTGGTGTGCCATCCTCAAAGTTAGGGACCAATTATCGGCAGTTACTGGTGATCAGATGTGTGCCAAGGCTGCCCTTAACTCTTGTGTTCAGAAGGGTATCTTTGTTGTGGGGGTAGGCTTATGAACTTTTCAGGACCAAACGACCTAAACTTGGATGGAAAAAAGTTTTATCTTATCCTGAGATCCTTCCTAAGCACAAAATTTGTGTCATTCAAGCTACCCATCAGGTGCTGTCCACTATTGATAAAATTAGTGCTCGTGGCTACCCCTTTGTTAATTGGTGTTGCCTTTGTAAGGGAGGTCTGGAATCTCATAGGCATCTGTTCTTTAGGAGTCGTTACTCTCAGCAAGTTCGTAGACAGATGTTGGGTTGGCTGGGTCTTACCGGGGCTTGGTCTGATGTGGATATGAAGAATTGGCTCTATAGATTGTTGAGCAGAGATAAACTAAGTCGCTGGAAATGTGTTCTAGCTTCTTGTTGTCTGGCTGGTTTGGCTTTTTCTATTTGGGAGGAACGTAACAATCGTATTTTCAAGGGGAAAGCTAAGGATCCTGACTTAGTAGCCAAAGAACTCCAGTGGGTCTTAAAAACTCGTCTTTATCTTATCAGCAATATCCAGAATGTTGGCTAGATCATAGTTTGTGTTGTTTAATTCTTAGTTGGTCTTTTTGGGTGGTGTTCTGTTTTTGTAAGAGACTTCTCATTTATTTCCCTATATGGATGAATATAGATGAGTATAACTTTCTTTCAAAAAAAATAATAAAAAATAATAATAATAAGGTAGATCTGCGGAGGATGTTCTTTCTACTCCACAAGGTAATCCTAATACTGTTAACACTCTACTTAATTCCGCTATTGAGAAATCGGTTGCGACTGGTTCTGGTTCTTCTAGTGCTAAACCAGGGGGTACGACAATAGTGGGTGAACCTTTAGCATCTATTCATCAGAAGGATAGGGTTTATCTGACTCTCACTGCTACTGTTAATGAAAGTAAGGGTGTTGTAACTGAAGCAGGTGGGATTAGCAATAAGTTGATTGGAAAGCCTCTTGTAGTGGCAGGTTCTGTCCCTTCTTCTGTCCCTGTCCCTGAGCTAACTACTTATGTGGTTCCTGGTAAAACTCGATGGGCGGACAAACTTGCCCAATCTGCTGTGGGCATGGAATTACAGGGGATATCAGGCTCTAACACTTCGGATTTAGTTGTTATTGATGTTGAGGATATTCAGAGTGAATTAGTGTATTGGCAGAATACTTTGGTGGGTCAATTTTTAGGTGGAAAGCCAATCATTGCCCAGGTGAAGGAATTTGTCACAAAGCATTGGCATAATGTGCAAATTCCAGAAGTTCTTTATTTCAAAAAGGGTTGGTTTTACTTTCGATTTAGTAAGAAGGAAGATATGCAATTGATTCTCAGAGGTAACTCATGGAGTTTGAGTAGGCACTCACTCATTATCAAACAATGGACTCCACAATTTGCTAAGGAGTTGGATAACATCTCTAAAGTTTCTGTTTGGATCTTGCTACCTGACTTGGACCCTCAATTGTGGTCCTCAACAGCTCTCAGTAAAATTGCTAGCAAAATCGGCACCCCTTTGTATGCGGATCCAGTTACAACAAACAAGGAGAGGTTGACTTTTGCTCGTGTCATGATAGAAGTAGATCTAGCCCAGCCATTACCTGATTTTGTGGGTATTCAGACTCCTTTAATGGGACAAATTATGCAGAAGGTTGTCTATGAATGGCTTCCTTTTTATTGCACACATTGCAAAAAACTTGGGCATGAGCTGAAAGTGTGTAAGTTGGTGAAAAAAAAGGCAAATATTGAGTCTAAGGCTCGTGACAGTGGGGTTGTTTTACTTGAACAGCCGGCTGTTATAGCTAATAGCAGTGGTCCTGTACCCAGTGAGCAGGCCACTAATATAGCTACAGAAGTTCGGAAGGAGGTGGCCCCTGGTGGTGAGGTTGTTACTGCTGGTGCTAGTGGGGATTGTCAGCCAGGCCCAGTGGTTACTAGCTCTCCTACCTTGGTGATTAGGGAGAGGGCTTCCTTGGATCACCATGAGCATGGTTGTGACCTAGCTCATGCTCTGCCCAATAGCTCCCAGACCCCTAATTATGAGCTGGAAATTAATGTTTAGGGGAAGGCTGAGCGGCAGTCTCAACTTCCAATCCCTGTTTCATTAAACCAGTTTGGTCCCCTGGAAAGTAAGGATGTGGATAATGGCACTAACACTAAACTCACTTTAGTGGTTCAGAAAATTCAAACTTCCTCAGGTTCTATCTAGGTCGAGCAAGAGGTCAGTGAAGAAGAGGATCCACCTCTTATCCATTTCCCATGAAGATAGGAGTTTGGAATATTAGAGGCATGAATAAGCTACTAAAGAAATCAGAGGTTATTAATTTTTGTAATAAAGCTAGTCTTGATATTCTTTGTATTGTGGAGACTAGAATTCGATCTTCTAAAGCTCCCCTCATTCAAAGGAAGAAGTTTAAGCAGTTTTTTCTTATTGATAACTATTCTTCTCATTCTAATGGTCGTATTTGGGTAATTTGGAGGAACTCTGCTCTTTCTATTTCTGTTATTGATTGCAGTAGTCAATGGATTCATATTTTGATTAATTATGGCTCTTTTACATGGAAGTAACTTTCGTGTATGGTTTTAATCACCCTGCCCAAAGGCTACCATTGTGAGATTTTCTCACCAATAAGTTGAATGTTACTCTTCCTTGGTTGGTCTTGGGGGACATAAATTGTGTAAGAAGTACTGACGAGAGAATTAGTTCTGACCCCTCTAATATTGCTGCTATGGAGGATTTTAATGGGTCTATTGCTAATTCTGGTTTGGTAGAGCTTCGAACTCAAGGGTGTTTTTTCACTTGGACTAACAAACAAGATTTAGATGATCGGAAATGGATGAAGTTAGATAAGGCTCTTGCAAATTCAGAGTGTTTGGTGGCCTTTCCTGATGCATATGTAGAAGGCCTAACTGCTGGGATTTCTGATCACTCCCTAATAGTTGTCACTTTTGCTTCCCAAACTCAGGTTCGACATTTTTCTTTCAAATTTCTCAATTGCTGGAGTAAGGATACGTCTTTTCTTCCCATGGTGCAGTAGGAATGGCAGTCTTCTATTCGAGGTTACCCTATGTATAAATTGGTCACACACCTTCATAGGCTTAAACCTGGATTGAGAAAGCTTCATAAAGACTCCTATATTGATGTTACTAATAGAGTTAAGGGTTTGCAATAGAAACTTCACGTTTGTCAACAGAATTTACAGAATGATCCCACCAATTCTATACTCCTTGCTGAGGAAGAAGAAGTTAGCAAAGAATACTGTAAGTTTAGGAATGTGGAGCTTACCATTGCTTATCAAAGGGCTAAGGAGTTTGACATTAAGATGGGGAATGCTAGTACTTCTTATTTTTACTCCAAAATTGCTGCCAGGAGGAATAATTCTAATATCACTAAAGTAGTGGATCAACACGGTAATGTCTGTACTGACTTTGGGGATGTGTCCAAAGCTTTCATAGATTATTATTCTTGTCTTTTGGGTACTGAAGAGCAGGTGATGGAGTTTAATACTCATATTATGGCTAATGGTAATTGTTTAACTACTGACGAGGGTATTTCTCTAATGGAACCTGTTACTCCTATGGAAGTTAAAACTGCTTTATTTTCCATTGACGTAAATAAGAGTCCTGGACCAGACGGATATTCTTCTGGTTTTTTCAGGGCAGCATGTGATGTGATCAAGGATGACTTTATCTCTGCCGTTCTTGACTTCTTTGCCATGGGTAAGCTCCTTAAAGAAGTGAATTCCACCCTAATATCTCTAATCCCCAAAGGCAATGCCCCGATTTCTGTTTAGGTCAATTTCATGTTGTACCACCATTTATAAAACCATCAGTAAAATTTTGACCAATCGACTTATAAAAGTTATGCCCCTCATAGTTGGCAAGGAACATGCTACTTTCGTTGCTGACAGATCTATATTTTACAACACTTTTTTGGCTACGGAGCTTGTTAGGGGCTATGGTCGAAAGTACAAAACTCCCATATGTGTAATAAAGGTGGACATTCGAAAAGCTTTTGAATTTCTACAAACTATCCTTCCTTTGTTTGGCATCCCAAAGCAGTTTTGTGATTGGATTGTTACCTTGGTCACCAACTCTAGATTCTCATTGAAAATTAACGGGAGCTCTGTAAGGTTTTTCGAGGGCAAGAGGGGCCTAAGACAGGGGGATCCTATTTCCCCTCTCCTTTTTGTCCTTTGTATGGAGGTTCTATCTAGGATCTTACGTAGTATTTCTACTGTCAGCCAGTTCAGTTACCACCCAAAGTGTCTTAGGTTGGGCCTGACACATTTGATTTTTGCCGACGACCTGCTTGTTTTTGTTCGAGGTGACCTCCCCTCTGTTATTCCTGTGTAGGATTGCTTGAATATTTTCTCGAGTTATTCTGGGCTTACTCCTAATCCTGCTAAGACTAACATTTATTTTGCTGGGGTAAGGGAAGATGTGAAGAGCATAATTCTGAGACGCACTAGCTATTTGGAGGGCACTTTCCCCTTTAAGTATTTGGGTACTCCCCTTCATTCTTCTAGACTAACCAGGGATATATTCCAACCTCTTATGGCTAGGATCAAAAGTAAACTGGGGTACTGGGCTAGTCAGCAGCTCTCCTATGCAGGTAAAGTTCAGTTAATAAATTCCGTGATTTTTGGCATCGAGTCTTTCTAGTGTGCGTGGATTTTACTTCCAAAGGGGATTATTCAAGGTATTGAGAAGGATTGCAGATAGTTTCTTTGGGGGGGTGGCACTCACAGGCGGATGATTTTCTTTAGCTGGAGCAAGGTTTGTAGGGATAGGAAGCACGGGGGTTTTGATGTTAGGGAGATTCTTAGCTGGAATAAAACGCTTTTGTTGAAGATGTTCTGGAAATATTGCTTTCATTATGACTCCATTTGGATGAATTGGTCCAAAGAATATATTTTTCATGATCGATCTTGCTGGGACATTGCAGTTGCTGATGTTTCTTCATCCATTTGGTGCCAAATTCTGACGATTAGAGATGAATTTATTTCTAAAGTGGGCAGCAGGGGAGGCGCGCAAGGGCTCTTCCAGTCATGGCATATGCAGGGTATGATGCCTTTGAGGGAGGTGTATGGTATTTTCCATGGAACCGGTCCTGTTCTCACTTGGATAAAACCGCTTTTAGAGGGGGTGGTTGTTCCAAGGCATGCTTTTATCGCTACGCTTGCTGCTCACCATGCTCTCCCTACTATTGATAACATTTGTAGTAGGGGAATGACTATGGTGAGTAGGTATGTTTTATGTTTACAGGCTGTGGAGACTAGTAGTCATGTGTTTTTTGACTGCCCCTTCTCTAAAGCTATCATGCAGGGGATTTTTAGCTGGCAGGGGATCAACCGTCGGGTGCTCAGTCTGAAGCACGAATTGTACAAGCTTGCTCTTTACAAAAGCAAAAAATGGTGAAGACAACTGGCATGTTGTGCGTTTGCAGCTGGGATCTATGGAATCTGGCAAGAAAGGAATTTCAGAAATTTTGCAGGAGCTAATCGTACTTTTGACCAAGTGCTAAATTGTATTAAGTATTGGGTCTGTATAATGATGTTTGCTTGGAGTGTGGGTATCGTAAATTATGAAATGCTTAGCATTCTCGTAGGATGAGATCATCTAGTTTCTTTCTTAGGGGCTCTTTTTGTAAGTTCTTGGTTTCCCTTTTTTAATGAGAATTCTGACCTCTTTAAAAAAAAAAAATTTAATTACAAAACAAAACAAAAACATAGTAAATTTAAAGATTGGAAACTAAATTAAACGAAAAAAAAATTACCTTAATTACGGGCCTGTCGGCTGCTGGTGGTTGCTGGTGACCGTCGGCTGCAGGCGGTGGCCGGCGTGTAGCTGATGGCGCTACTGGTGGCCGGCGATGGGGGAGGAGGGGTGTTTTAGTTTTGTTTTTGTGTTTTCAAATTTTGAGAGAGAGGATGTCTTGAGAGAGAAAGATACCAAGGGTAGTGACGGTAATTCGTAATGAAAACGCCGACGACGATTACAAAAAGCTCGACGATGTTTTACAACCCGGTTGATTAATAGTTATAGGAAGAAAGATTAGACGAAGCAAGATATGAATAATGACCTAAAACAATATGGTAAATAACAAAGAGGAATAATAACCTCAAGCCTCAAGGTAGTATGCAGGCCCGACCTGGCTTTATTATTTAGGACATACGACCCCTTAGGGTTTTTATCTCAAACATGGCATCATCAAAGTATCTACCTTTGAATTTTAACATTGCTGATCACACTTGACGACAAATGTGTTGGGAATGCCCCCAACAATACAATATTTAAACTATTTTTACTTCCAAAATGGCTCCTCATGTAGCAAGTACGAGTTGGTTTGCATCGGATAAGCTTGAGTCGGGTCATTTCAGATATATAT
>JAOWBH010170464.1:0-29965 GCA_028566215.1 Silene coronaria
ACAACGTTTGGGGATAGTATAGCATCTTGATTAATTGAAAATAGTTGTTTGGTTTTGGCTTCCTTTTTAAGTAAGGAAAGAAGGACTCGACTAAAGGAAGAGGAACGAAGGCAGCTGCTTTTGAAATTACGTGGGTGAAGGGGTATAGGAGCAAGGGTTCAACATATCTCCTTGGATGACCGAGTTTCACTAAGCCCGCCGTGACAGCTGAGGATTCTAATTACCTCGATCGGGTTGAGGATTCATTTCCCTAGCAATGCAAGAAATGAGGTCAGATTCTACGAGATTGGCCCACAATTTGACTCTCTTTTTCTCTTTGAATTTCTTGCTAAGATAAGGATCTTTTTTAACATTTCACAACGAAAAGCACCAAGCGGGCGCTCTTTTCACGCTTTTATGATAGAGTCAAGCTTTTGCGGGTGCTTTTGCAGATGCTTTTCAAGATGCTTTTGCAGGCGGTGGATACGAGGGGTCCTACTATAGACTATAGATAGAATAGTAATCTTAATCCTTACTTACTTTTTGCCACTTTAAAGAAAGGTTTTAAGAAAGGATAAAGCAGACACTCAACAACCGGGAACAACTGCAGCTGCCTCAGTCTTTGAGTTAAACCCGCGTGGAGTTAACATTAGCTTTTTGGTTGAAAATCAGTAGTTAGGAAGTCTTAAAAAAGCACCAGACCAGTAAGAAAGGAACGCCCCTGTTTCTTTTGGGAGTTACACCTGAACAGCCGGCTCGTTACGTTAACAACAGGCTCTTTCTTCTCTAGCTCTCGCTCCATAGGGGGCTCGTTCCACCTCTTCCACTCGCTCACTCGTTCGCTCCAGGTATTACGCTCGCCCCAACGGGAGAGGAAACATTAGAGTAAGGTGTTATGAGCTCTATAGAGTCTAAAGGTATAACACCTTCAGGAATGTTTTCACGCGGCTTTGGCTTCTATCGAATACGTGTTCTTTGTTCCAAACAGCGGAATTCCACCCTGACCAATATAGGCAGCACTGCCCAAACACAGATGTTCCCACCCATCCTTCTTGTCCTGTCCCATGCTTTGAATTTACACGCTTTAGTCCGTATGGTCATTTTCTTCTGGCCTACACCACGATACATTGTAGGGCCGGTGGCGGGTCTCGAGTCAACTTCGGCTGCACTTGCTGTGTCCGCGTTCCTTGCGCTTTCGTCCTCAACTTGGCTTGAAGGGGGCATGCTAAACCAATTCTCAAACAAGTAGGGTAGTTGCGACTGGCGTTGACGAAGTTTTCCTATCCTGGGTTCTGTTCTAAAGCGAATACCTTTCGTTACCCATCTTTCTTTGATCGGGCCTATTCCTGTATAGTACCTAAAAGTCAGTGGCAGGATGCGCCCTTACTATACAATTAATGAAGATGCTCTCCTATCTATTATGCTCAGCTTGTCCCCGACACTTGTGACGGCTAAGCCAACGCATGCTTTCAAACCAAACCCTTCCTATATTAATTACGTGGGTCAATTGATAGATAGAATCTTCCTCCATCGGTAGTTCTTGTCCCAACTCGGCAGTTAGTCTTATCATCTACCGTTATTGGAGTAAGGAGGGATTATGTCCTATTCTTAGCATCATATTTAAATTTAAATATAGGAATTATGTGGTAACGCTTGCTGTCCACGCATCTCCTTAATGAACGAGCGAAACCTTGAGGAAGGGAATCTAGCTTGGGTTGTTTGAGAAAACGTGGCTTTTTATTCCACATAATTTTGGGGGATTTTGAGTCCTTTGTTAAATGTGAGAGATGAGCCTTCCAGCTCTGTATCCACGATCCGCGAAGGTTCCTTCTTCGTTGGCATCTTTTCTTTCTTCGGTTGCACCCACCTTTTCTGTTGGATTCTTGTCCGTAATCAGTCTCAACTATAATTTTTTACCTATGACTAAACAAAGTAGTAGAATTCAATATCCCTTTCTTCTAGTGATTTTGTCCCATTATGGCTATTCAAAGCGATGCTACGAAGCTGGTTTGTGCCCGAATACATAGAATTAAGTTATAAAAAGGGGATCCTTTCGCATAAATCTTGCTTGGACGAAGCATTAGGGGAGTGGGGTGGCATCGAAGAATCATAACATAAGTTTACCTTCTTTCACATCTCATTTGAGAAATCAAACTTAACCTTCTCTAGCCACCCGGCCGTAAACGGGGGTGGGCGAGACCCATACCCTGTTCAGAGGTGCAGCATTCTCAACCGCCCTTATCTGACCAAAGAAAGACGTATCCGATGTCCTTCTAATGCCGCCTCACCGCTCGTGAAATGAAGCCCACAGGTATCTTTATTTCCCGGATTTGCCGAGCATAATCCAAAAGTCCTGGTTGGGTTAATAAGGTTTGGCCTACCTCCCTTGCTTTCTTTATCGACATACCTCGCAGTGAATAGTCAAAAGGATGCTTCCCTCGCTCCGAGATCGGGGATGTCCTGCCTTCATTTGGTATTGAGGTAGCTTGAAAGAAAGGGGACAAATAATGAACTAAATGAGTCTACATATGGAAGAAATCTCTGGAAGAGATGCCTCCTGCACAAGATGCCTTGATCAATTCTTGGACATATCACTCCTATACTTAACTTATTGAACAGAATTAATCTCGTTTCCCTTGTAAAGAAATGAAAAAGGCGGTATGTGAGCAAGATCCAGCCAAGCTAGCCCGTCCTGACTGGACTCAGGAGTTAGTATCAACATCTGCCGTCAAGGAAGGGAGGTCCAATGAGCCTCATTTCATTTCATACCTCTAATATAATAAAGATGTATAATTGATGAAGGGTAAAGGTATGCCAGCGGCTGGCTTTCCTTTGTTCCAAAGCGAAACGCGGATCATCATTTACTGGTATCCGCCGGATGTGTGGGTTAAGTGTGCCCTCTCCGACTGGACAAAGCGGGATTCTATAACCCGGAAGGAACTGCCGTTGAATATGGGGCTCGCGTGGCTTTGGGCAACACAATCCCTAGATTTTCTTTCTACTGGTTAACGCTTTTGGTATGATCTCTACTTTAATTTTGGGTTGGGGACCTTCCTCTCGGAAAGATCCCGTACTTTAACGTTAACGGGCTCGGCCCTCGTTCTGTTTTGAAACAACCGAAACTGCCTTCTCTCTAAACCGGTTGGTATTTGATGTCTTTCTCTTTTTTCGGACATTCGCACGAGGATACCTTTGATTTCGCACTTTGCATTGAGAATCTGTCCCAAGAGAAAGAATTGTTGATACTTTTCTGACTTTTTAGATTGAGATTCTTTATAATAGTTTTTTCCCTTAGACTGACTTAAATAATATAGTAAAAATCGGAGTTTTATCCTGGCTCAGATGGAACACTAGCTATATGCTTAACACGTCAACTGTTATCGTATGAAATACCTTAGTTAACTTCTTCTTTATTATATTTCTTTTTTTTCTTTTAATTATTATAGTTCTTTTTCTAGTTTGACCATGGCTTATTAAAATTAAAAAGAAGAGCTATATGCTTAACACATGTAAGTCGGTCAGCTCTCCCCGACTTCTTTTCTGATTGACTTATCAAAGTCTTTTTGAAAGATAATCTTCTCTAGTACGACCAAAGGCTCCTAATAGCGGGAGTAGACTGAATTAACCTTCTTAGGTTTCTTCGTTAAGGTCGTTCGGCGGTTCGAAAGGATGCATTATCTTGATAATCGACTTTGATGAAAAGAAGAGAAGAAAAAGAGAGGGATTCGGTAAAGTGGCAACACAAATTTATGCTCTGCTGGATTGTATTCTTTATATGTTTAATAATCATTCTCACTTAGCGGGACGTCTGACGAAATTCTTTTCTCCTTTTTTTCGAGGGTGGTCTCAGAAGAAAGAAAAGAAGGAAAATAAGATAGGGTTGGGGTATCAAAACGCCCAATCGCATGAAATGGCAACGCAACGGCGCATTCACACGATCTTGGATACCAAGAGAAAGGCTACGCATCATCCTTGGAAAGGTAAGTTGTCGACCTACCGGTAACGTTACTGGCTGGAGGAGATGGGTCGTCTACAGTTGGTTACCATTGATTGATAGGTTTCTTACTTTCTTCTGGTTAGGAAAAGCGTAGCCACTTTATAGTAAGGGAATCGGCCAAACCAGTTCCGAGGGTATTTCTTTAGACTCTTCCCCTCCAAAAAGGATTCTTGCGCGAAATGTCTTTGGGTTGAAACGACTCTCCCGTCCCTTGTACAACAAAGCGCTCTGCTCGAACCAAGGATGTTGGGTCTAAAGTAAAGAGAAGGCTTTTCTTGAATTGAAAGCTTGAAAGAGAAGGTCATGTTTTTATTGGGCTTAAGTCCCATCCTAAGATTAAGATAGGAAGATTTCTCTTGTTTGAGCCATTGCATTAGCATTACTCGAACCAAAGACGCTAGTTAGAAGCCAAGCAACATTCTTCTCTTCTAATCCCTATTCGTAATCTTAATGTGAGATACTTACTGCTTTATGAACAAAGCTAGGCCTCAGCTATAAGGATTTGGTTGTTTGAGGCAGTGTTAGCAAATGAATGTGCAAGCCGAGGACGTGCGCTACGGCACTAAGAGCATTCCAGCAACATCCAGCTCGCTGCGTGACCTATACTCGCTCAGTTCAGGATCAATGCGCGTTATCGGAGTCAATCCAGACCCAATCATCCCACGTGCAAGACAAGGAATGCTGTCAATGATGTCAAACGACAAAGCTCAGTCAAGTGCCCCATATGGTGAGGGTATAGACGTACGTGGCGGGCGAAGTGCTCATGCTCAACTACCCCCGATCAGAGGAACATCTTCGATTGTATGTATTCGGCTTCTTCCTTTGAATCTTCTTTGTAATCGTGCTCATTGGCTGTTCAAAAAGGGTAGCGCCCGGCTCGGGTCCTATCCTATCTATACTCCTATCTTATCCTATCCTATAGTATAAATGAGGCTTTTTTCCTACATCTAATGCACGTGCCTTGCTTCCTTTACGATACGGACGAGCCTCGGTGAATAGTCAAAAGGAATGCCTGGATGGATTTGCTTTTTTCGCATCAAACCTAAGAAATTCTTCCCCTAAAGATTTTAAACGACTCGCTTCACGCATTTCGCCAGCAACCGCTGTCTCGAAGTCCACTTCTCAAAGCAAGGCCCACTCTGATCGTACGAAAGAGCAAGCAAGCAGGGAAAGAAGGTGTTATTTTGGTGTCCAGATGTGATGCCTGGCCTTTAACCCGAACATGCCATGACAGATAGAGCGCACTGAGATTGTCGAATCGGCCGAACAAAGGCGTTGAGGGTTGGGTGAGGGATAGAGCTCTAGGGATATAGTTTTAGTTTAGTATGGTATACCCAGTCTATTAGAGGATCCCTTAAATCCTGCTCCATCAAGAGCTTCTTTTTCTGTCAGACCTACGTCAGTCAAGCGTCAAGAGCTTCCTTTCGGGCTCTCTTTCTTCCGAGAAGGTTGGAAGGCGCGAAGCCCTGTTCGTGTTGCCGATGATAGATTCTATGCGTACTACTTACTCTAGCCATCAGCGTTACAGTACAATAGGGGATGATATAGGTGGCTTGCTGTTTTCCACGATGTTGAGTGATATCCCTATATAAGAAAAAGCATGTGTAATGCATAAACGAGCCGGTGCCCTGTAAGTAATGACTAGTTCAAAAGCAACCTACCCAGCTAGATGAGTAGTAGTCAGGACAGTTAGCATCGGAAAAGAAGAATAGAAATCAAATAGAAATTCCCCCGGAGCTGTATGTATCTTAAGCAAAGCTCGTTATCTTATTGATTCCTCTCCGCAGCTTTAACCATTTAGTTATGAGATTCACTCAATTAGAACGAGAAAGCACCTCCGTGCTTATAATATTAGGTTTTTATAATCCCACTCAAGATAAGCGTCTCATATAAGAAAAGGAATAATAAACCAGAGACCACCGGGGGCGCATTTCACAATTTAGTTTCCTTGGGCATCGAGCCCCCGATACTACTCCCATAAAAAGGTAACTTTGACTATTACATACCAGGCGTGGGGCACACTCTATAGAATAGAATCCTCGATCAAGCTTTTCAAGTCTTAGTTTAGTAGTAGCTTCTTAGTGAGACCTAGATCTAGCAAGCGCAAAAGATCGGTGAGATGGAAGAGTTTTGCCTGATTCTGATGTAGGCGATTAGTAAATGACGAGAAAAGATAGCAACCTAAGGGGTTCGCCCCAGCTTGCCTTCCATTCCAATCCAATCTCTTTTTTCTTTTTGGACCTACCTATTTCCTTGATAAAAAAACTATATTTGAGTGCGATTGTATTTACGATGTAAAGCGAGGGCGAGGCCTCTCGCGGGCACTCTGCAGGCAACAAATCCTGCTTTTGCTGAGGCAATTGCTCGCGTTTCGTCATAAGACGAGGGTCCGAAGGAGACTCGACATAAGGAGAGGAATGTCTCAATAAAGTCCTGGCTGATTTTGAATGCCACTTCACCCATTCATAGAGTTTCCGGGCTTGAAAAGTGTTCATAGATTTACCACAGGAATAAAGGCCAATTTCAACTAAAGCATACTACCAAAGAAAAGAAAGGCTCGGCCGAAAGAGAAAGACTTTCTCAGTCGAAGAAGGATGCTGCCTTGCTTTGTCCTTTAAGTTTCGTTCATTCGTGAAGGACCTATACGCCCAACCCCTATTCTAAGTTATAAATATTTGGGGATGCTCCACCAGAAGCTTTGGCCGATGATGTGGAATCGAAAGAAAAGTATCCTTCCATCGGTGACGAAGATAGAGACATAGAAGCCCTGTTTCCGGGGCTCGCTGCTCTTGATTTCGGGGCAAAAGCCATTGAAAAAGTTAATAAAAGCCGGCGATTTTGGGACATGAATTCCCCCGAAAGTTACATTATTAAGGCAAACTCATCTCTAATACCTAAATCCCTAAAGAAGTGGCTGGCAGTGGACCATGTCTCCTACTAAAAGGCACCCTCCCCGGTCAGGACCAAGAGGAATGCTGCAGATGCAATTCAATGAATAATGGAATGAGAAGCTCTTTTTGTGCCTCGAGCCAATGCCAAAGGATCTGGATCTTCGAGGGCAACCCCATTTTATATTTCTGGCGCGTAAAAGGCAAATGCCGCTGTTTTGTTTCGGGTAGTTAAAGTATAGGAATCCTATTTTATTTTTACGTGGTTACGTTGGGGCCCAAGCCCAGCTCCTTACTTTCAGTACTAATCTTGAATCTCCTATATCTTACCATAAGGGCGTTGTCTCCAATCCGACTGGTCTAACGAGAGATGGAAAGTCTCTCTTTCTTTGAATCTGATGTCTTTTCTGAATCTCTTTTATTAAGAGGTTTGGTAGCTGGTGTATCCTATCCATTAGTCAACTCTTTTCGTTCGCATCCACTACCCAATTCATACATAAGGGGGCTGGTTCCAGTTCAACTGGCGTGTAACCGGTGCTAAGCAACGGGATGCGTCGTGGGTGGCAGTGGAAGAGTAGTTCCAATTTCATAGATATGAGGTCGATAAGGAATTACTTTTAATTTTCTTCCTGCTTAATTTCTCCAGCTCTAATCTAATAGGATCTTTAGCAACTGAACCCCTTCCTATAATAGGGGCATGCCCGCATAGTCTTTGAGTTAATCTGGAATTTCTATAATAATAGCTGGTACTGACTCTTACTCGAATTCCCTCTGCTTGGACGCCCTTTCCTGAGAATGCCCTAGAATAATAAAAAAAGGGTCGGGAAAGACAAAATGCTATGCTATGAACAAAAAGCCAAACTTCGGTTTCACGATTCCTAAAATAGCGAGGTGCTCACAATCGAAGAATCTTTTCGAACCTCTTTCCCTAGTGAAGCCTAACTCAAAGTCCAACTCATTTCTTCCCCTGTCCAGCTGCATAAACATAAAAGCGGGTCCATTCTTTCTTGGGATTCCAAAGTCAGATAAAGAGAATGAATGGGGCCTGTGTCTCAACACCAAAAGGTTCGACGTCATCATATTTCTCATTTTCCTCAGCAAATTTTTTGCCTTCTGGGCCAGGTGAGCCAGCAACTGCCGAATCATCCGGATCTGTATCTGCTTCCTTAGATTCATTTTGTAGATGGGGCGCAATTCAAGTCATCCCCTCTTGTTTACAACAAATTGTGTATAGAAAGAAAGGAATGTCTGAAAGGAGCGAGTGCAATCCCCTTCGAATTAAATTTAAATGCGAGCCAGTTAGCAAGTTGGATGCTTGGAAAGGAAAGCCACTCAATATATAAGGGGGGAAGATTGATCTTTCCAATGTCCAATGGAAGGCACCCTTTCTTCTATCCCGTGCGGAAAACAAGGATCTTTAACCATAACATAAGAATGAGCATAACCTCGTTCTTAGTCTTCAAAAGCCTTTTTACAATAAAAAGAGTGAGATGAGATCGTGAGTGCTAAAAATCCAATACAGTCATACCGTACCTATAAAAAAGGGGGTCTCTTGCTTCTTGGTGAGAGCCTTTTCCAAGATATGATATATATAGAGCCCGTGCCCCACCACCAAACACCAGCCCCAGCGTTTTTTCTTCTTCGAATGTTTCGTCAGGATATGGCGGTTCTTGTGACTCATGCTCTGACTCGGGTGGAAGGGATCGGCGGTAATCCTTTTTCCTTGATTTGCTAAAGTAAAGGAGGCAAACCGGCTGCTAAGACTCGTTTTCATTCACAAATGGAATGCGATGATTGGATGAGACCATTCCCCGGATCCCTTTATGAGCAAAAAAACTAAAACGCTGTCTCCATCAGGAATATCTGTTTCTTTGTCTCGATTTCCTGTGTTCTTTTGCTGTTCTCTGGAGCTCACTTAGGGAATACCCCCTTGTGGGACCCCCAATGATTTAAGGGGTATAAATAAAGTTTAAGTCCTTGGGTAGATCCTGGACTTGTTGCTTTCCCGTATTTTCGCTGATCGTGGATCAGCTAAAGCTGCTTCTTTCGAAACTTCCTTTGGAAATTCTTCTTATTGTTCTCGTGGAGAAGCTTCAACTTAAACTGAAACTGCCACGCCCTCTTCTATCAGGGTCTCTTTCGTCAGCAAAGTCGGCAAATGTTTATTCTCATACCTCGGCGCCTGCCGCCCTAATGTGGACTATAGACGGCTGCTTCCCTACCGAATAGGAAAGCGTTTTTCTTGATACCATTCTATTTCTTTGGGCAGTACCAGATTAAGATGAAGCGGATGCTGGTCCTGGAAACACTGGTCCCACTATTATATATACTCTATATAGAATAGTAATGTCGAGGACCTTTAGCTACTACTTCTACAGCAGCTATACCACTAAAATTAGAAAAAAGATAAGATCTGACCGAAGATGCGCTTTCATTCTTCTTACTTTTTAGGGCCTTTCCCTTTAGGTGTAGAAGTAACCGAAGGAGCAGCATCCATCCCACAAGACCAACAGTCAGAGTCATTCGCCGTAGTAGACAAAGTTTTTGCTGCCGATGAATCAGACCAAGCCGAAGGCGATGATGGACCAGTCTCATACCTATAATCAAGGGCAGTCCCGGTTCCAGAAGTAGCGGATCCCGATGAATACGAAGTCGTCGATTCATAAGTAGCATAAAAAGTAGAACAAGTTGATGTCAAAGAAGCTTTTGATGCTGCTTTTCCGGATCGTGGGGTTGGGAAGGTCCCATTTATTATATACCTAGGACTCTTAATCTTATATAACTAATAGGGGCCCTCCTTCACTTGAAAGTTTAAAGAAAGGACGAAGGCAGACAAGCAAGAACCAGGAACGAGCCTCGGTCTTTGAGCGAAACCTGATTGGAGTTCACACCTGCATGTTCCCTTTCAACGTAATGTAACCGGGCCTAGCCGCTCACCCAAGATTGTTTACAAGAAAGAGAAGAGCCCCTCGACAAGAAAGCGTTTACGGATTCGGGAAGCCGAAGACAAGGAAATCTCGTTGGCTAACATTGGCATACATAGAGGAATAAAAGCCATAAATATGGAATCCCATAACGGACCGGGATAGCAACTTTCGCGGGCAACCAACAAGGGGAGACATAACAAGTCGAGGCAGTCTCAGTACAAGTAGAAGATACCGACCCACAACTAGAAGACCTATCACTGTCAGACCCACAACTTGCAGAAAACCAAGTCCCAGAACAAGGCGATCAAGTACCAGCCGAAGGCGGCGAGTCATCGGGAGAAGACGGGTCAGACCTATCACCGGCATCCCTCTCCCCTTGGTCGAGCTATTTCATAACCTACAACTGGCAGTCTCAGAATCAGTAGTGGGCGATCTCCCAGATTTCAGAGTCAAAGATCCTGATCGACCAGCCGTTCATCGATAAGATCAAGCAGTTTCAGAAGCTGCTTTTCCAGAAGCTTTTTATTATGTTGGAGAGACAGGTTCCACTAAAAATAGAGATTATTATACTTCTGGATATGAGAAAAGCTATGCAACAATCATATGAAAATCATATGAACGAAATTTCTATGCTTGAAGTGCAACATTAGCAAAGAAAGGTTGAGAGACGCCTATAACGTTTAACGCCTAATGTACTTAATCTGAGCATGTCGTGGAAAGAGCATAATGCTTAGAACCAGACATCCGCCTTGGAACTCATAAGAGGGAACCATAGCTTGTCCATTCCTTCTACGTAAAGCCGCGTTCAGGCTTGAGGAAGATTCCAACGCTACCCACCTTAACAACATAACTGACAACAGAGCCTCACCGCCTTTCGGTTGCGCTTGAGGGCTTCGCGCCTTGCTTGCCTACTTACTTGCCACCGAGAAGAGCTCGGCCAATTCCTACCAAAAAACAAAACTGCATTTCTGTGATTGTTGAGTAGCATTACTCATACTGCCACGAAATGAAATGACTTGGGCATGCTAACTACTTTAATCCAATACGATTGATAATAAAGGTTAGCGCCACATGACATGCTGGGAACCCGAGCTTGCACATACCATAGGAATAAAAAGGAATAAAAGCGAAGAACTTATCCTATATATGACCCCCGAGAGGGCCTGTACAAAAGCTTTCAGTAAACAGAAACAGCCGATGTGCATGTTTGGCTCGTGAAGCTTGCATGCTAAAACAGGTAACCCAAGAACTCGGACTCATTCCTAAGAAGCCGGCTATGCTACTTTCTTACTCCTCATTATACGTGAAAAGACAAATACATAGGAAAGGCAACTCCTTACTCCACTATCGCTCATGATTCCTTTGACTGAGCTTGTGACGCGTGCAAACTTGAGGCGCATTCCTCCACTTCGTTCTTTGCTCCCATGCTAGTAACGCGGGCTAGCAATGAGACTTGGAAGGCATATAATGTGGACTGAGCACGTACCTTGATTAATAACGTTGCTTTTTTAATGCCTGCACGTCGGTTGGCAGAGGACAGCGCATGTCCTTGGCTTGCACATTCATTCTAACTAGCTCGAACTGCCGAACTAGAATTCTTATAGCTGAGGCGTAGCTTTGTTCATAAAGCAGTAAGTTCTCGTGCATTCATTAAGCGAGGGACTGAATACCACCACTTCGTTCCAAGGACCTTATCGACAGATGTTCTAACTAACCGAAGACCAGAAGCCACGTGAACTCATAAGAGTGAGGCATTGCTTGTCTCTTATTCCTCCATTATCCGTATTAAGGAGAGCAACTAGACTCATTACACCGCTACGCTCCAAGTACTTTTAATCACGAAAAACAAGAAAAAACAAGAGGGCGCACTCGCAACGAATTCCCAGAGCCGAGGATGAAGCAGTCTGTGATCCATGCCTTTCCAACATAGAAACAGTATCCAAGCCAAACTCAAGACAGGAAGCCTTTCCAAACAGTCCACCCGAACCAACTCCATACTATATTACAGATTAGGAGAATACAAGATTAGCGTGCAGTCATCCAGCCAATCAATCCATTCCACCGGAAAAGAAATCCAGTACTCATATTCTGATCGTTAAGTAAAGTCAATAAAGAAGATAAACTCATTTTTACACGTTCATTCTTCTCCTAGGGTAGAAGATCTTACTTCCCGTAGGTACGTTAAAACTTAATCTTAGCTGTCATGTCAAGAAGGGCTTTAAAAGAAGGTTCAATTGGACCAATCCTTATTCGCATTAAGTCAGCAAGCGTACTCCACTAGATTGTCGTACCCCCTATGTGATATTGGGCATCCCCTTTATGGGTATGCAACTTCTATGTAGGAGATTAAAAACCCACTCTAATAGGCTGTATCTTTCAAAGATACAAGTGAGCTTCCTAGCAAAGATACAAGTGAGCTTCCTAGCATAAAAACGCGGGCGCGGGAAAGGTACATTACCACTGCTACCAACATGGCTTCATATTCTATCGGAACAGACACTTACTTAGTAGATACCTATCCTGCGGCATAGGCCTTTCCCCATATATAACTATAAGGGTCCAAGCTTGAAAGCATTTACTTGGGATCACTACATAGTAATTATACGTTTCTATACAAAGGTTTCTCCTACTACATACAGTCTCTCGGGCGCGTATGCTCCGCTACACCTTTTACAGCTTATTCAACTATTAACTTATACTACCTAGTATTCTACTAGGACAAGAGCTGGTTATATGTATCTTTCTTAGAAGATATAAGAAAAAGGATAAAGAGTAGTGGATCCATAAGTCTCTAGCAGAGGAAAGCATAATCAAGAGAACTCTCTTTCGCCAACGTTACTAAGGCAAAGCAAAGATAGTACTAGAACAGGTATTACGCCCTATAAGAATAGTAGAGACAAGACCATATTATTAACTAATCGCCTCAAAGAATGCAACTAATTGAGGCTAAAGAGGCGCGCCCTGTGTTGCGGTAGACATAAAAGTCTAGTATTTCGCCAACAGTCTTTCACCTATGCGTTTAGAGATTCTATTAGAAAGAAAGGCTTTGTAAAACAGTTTACGACCAGCAATCGGACTATATGGATCCCACCTCTATGCAGTACTTCAAGGACATCCATCTTATAGAGAGCTCACTTATTATTCTACCGATACAAGAAGAAGTGTCTTCCTTAACAGACTTATGGAATGCGGTTCCACTCACATCATACGCACCATAAACAGGGGCTGGTGCTCATATGGCTATTCTTATCTTATATTATAGTATAAATTGTTGTTTTGACTCAACATCTGCTCCAGCAACATCTGCAAATGCCTCATCTTCAATTGAAATGCCTCTACTGTGTTTAAAGAAAAGAAAGGGCAGTCGAAAGAGAAGGTGCAATGAATTCGAACGAATAAAGGCGCTCTTCGTTAATAAGTTACAGGCGGTGGTCCCTTAAGAAGCAGCCCTTTCCGACGTTAGAGTTGAGGGAAGAAACAACTAAAGTACGATTCAATTGAGTACATTCTCGAAACTTTCAAATAAGGTAAGAGGTTTGTGGTTTTGTTCTTTTATATAAATTTAAGCCAATTTAACCCGGTAGATAAACCTTTTGTAAAAGAAGGGAGGCTCGACCAAAGGAAGAAAGAAGGGTGGGGCACCTAATTGCTGGTGGATAGAATTAAGTAGGGCATCGGACGAAGTGAAGGAGGGAAGCATACAGCCTTCGTGGTATTCACTCACGGGCGGAGAAGCTGACAAAACAAGTCGTCCCGGAAAGAATACATTTTAAGTGGTATTCGCCGATCAAGCAGCTAAAGTAAAGTGGTACCAAGAACTATACCTCCCCACGGAACGATACATGATATGGCTGTCCTCGCCCTATCGGTATCGATCTCAGAAGGCAGTCTTAAGTAGGAACAGGAGGTATACCTTACTACAGTATGGCTGCCGCCCCTACCCTAACAGTCTCAATCTCCGAAACCAACTCAAGTAGGAGGCGGTACCGGGAATCAGTATGCGCCTTGGTATGGACGGGTGCTTCGACTGAAGCGGTATCATTCCTAAAGCTAGCAACAAGTGTGGGAAAAGAAGACTCCCGTAGTTCAGGATGGATGCCCTTTGGTATGCGACCCAATGCGGTAACAACCAGAAGCCGGATCAGATAACATCTCTCGAGTGGCGAGGTTCTCTCGAAAGACGGTGCATTTGCGAAAGAGCAGGAACTCAAAGAAAGCCAAAGCAGGTCAGATAACGAGCCTAGCGCCTAACGAAATGCAAGAGCATCCCACTCTACCGAAGCACTTGACAAAGTGCATCTGAGAAAGAGCGGGCCCAGCAAGGGCAGTAGCTCGGGCAGGTAACAGGTGGAAGAGCATCCCGCTCCTATAAGGTCCGCCCGAAGAAAGAGCAGTTGAGTACGAACACGGACTGGGCGGGCAGTTAACATCTCAAACGAGAGGCGCAGGGAAAGATAACATCTTATGCGGTATTGGCGCTGACCGGTCTCGGCTAACATTCTCCTTGGTCTTTATTGGCGGAACACAGCCGGCGAGGGGAGAATGAGAGCATCTTGCGCGCCAAGGAAGGGAAAAGAAAGGAAGAAGCCTAACCTAACGACAATTGAACCCTAACGAAGTGGGGCGCCCAGTTCGACTTAAAGACAGGTAGGGCATCTAATTGCAGGGCAGCCTTAACAAGAGGACTGAAAAGCCCGGGACAATAAGGATAAGTTTGAGCGGCTGAGGCATAAGGGAATCTAACGAAAGGGGAGGAATCCTTTTTAGGGCGGATAACGACATATACTACTACTGCACCCTTTAGTTCATCAAAATTACCTAAAGAAAAAGGCGCGCTATAGCGCTTTCGAAGGTCAGACCATTACAGATACAGAGGTATCAACTCCGGCTTCTCCCTAGGATAGGTGCCCGCTGAGTGCGGTTGCGTTTTTGGCGAGTAATGTACCGGTTGAAAACGATCGATCGGCTCTTGATGAAGCAGCTATTGGTGGATCAGTCCCAAGCAGAGTTTGGTTCGTAAGTCATAAGATTTTCTTTTTATGAAAGGATTTAGATCGGTAAAACCGTATCAAAACAGTAAGTAGCAATTGGGGCCAAATCCCCTGGCAAGAATAGAACCTAAAAGGGGAAGATTCTTCAGAACCAGATGCTGATCCTGAGGCGGGTTTACCCGTTTAAGTTTATTCCCTTTTGTTTTGCGAGAATGGGATTTCCCCTCCGAAGATGAGGCAAAAGGAAAATAAAAAATTAAAGTTTCTCGGGCTTTTTCATAAGAAACCGATTCCTCCCTCTAAGGTCCCTTTTTCTGACCTTTTCTCTTCTCTGACTTAAGACCAATCTCAAATTAATTTGAAATTCAAATCATAAAAAGAGTCTGCTCGCTCTTCGCGCGCATAAGCATAACATAATTAGAAGGACATTTGTTACCTTTCTCGATCCGTATGTTACTTTTGAAAAGAGGGAAAATGCCTTATACTT
This sequence comes from Silene coronaria, assembly GCA_028566215.1. Classification (NCBI taxonomy): domain Eukaryota; kingdom Viridiplantae; phylum Streptophyta; class Magnoliopsida; order Caryophyllales; family Caryophyllaceae; genus Silene; species Silene coronaria. Next base: position 15,270 of record JAOWBH010170464.1, read on the forward strand.
ATATAATATATAAGACTGTTCCTTTGTCGGCAGTTAGGTTTCCCTTTTTATATTCTTCTATTCTAATAGGAGCCTGACCCTCACCTCTCAGATCTGGGAATAGGCCTTCCCTTGGGCTTTGGCTTTCCCGTGGCAAACTGATCAGAATGCGTTGAAGTATGGCTTCCCGCTTGTATTGAATGTCCCTCCTTAAACTTAAATATGTGTATGGTTTAATACTTATGGACAGAATGCGCCTTAGTATGAGGATCTGGATGACTGGTTAAAAGGGACCAATGCCCTCCCCTTCTTGTTCTAATGCGAGCCCCTTACGATCCTCTCCTTTTATTTTAGAGTCCGCTCTACCCGTAAACCGTAAAAACGGCTGTTTTTGGCATTTGAGTCCAATAAACGAACTTCTTAATCTTATTTTGGGAGTGAAATACAAGATACTAATGCCGTGCCGTGTGAGTAGTTTAGCCTGTAACCTTAGCTTAGGGGCAAGCTCTTTTCCAGCTTTCCAGCTTTATAGCTTTATAGCCAAGGGTTCTACAGATACAGAAACAGCACCTTTTGTAAGAATAAAGGCAATTACCAATTTCAATGGACAAGCCTCTTCTTTTGGTTGAGCTTTATAAGAAGAATGTTCACTTCTTCTCCCTACCTGTTTGTTCTAATTCTAATATAGGAACGCGTGTAGTCTTGGTTTAGTAATAGGGAACGAGTGAAATGTATGAAACGAGTAGTTAGAGTTGGCTGTTAGAGTCATTTCATACCTCAACTTCAAGGGCACCCGCTCGTGAGCCGGTTGTTACAGAAGACGTCTCAATTTCAGCATCACATGATCATAAGCATAGCATATAGGGGCAGCAGACAAGCATAGAGAATGAGGGGCAGCAGAAGAATGAGATTAAGCAGCTGGAGCTGGTACTTACTTAGTATCCTACCTAAGCTAAGGAAGGGTCGAAACGAGGGCAACCTTAAAAAAAAAAGCCCGGAATCCCCTTAGTTGAAAGACTTGTCGTTGAATTAGACGACAATTAGACTATGTCGGGTCGGCTAGCGAAATGAAAGACTAAAGCAAAATCCTTTAAAGGTTTAAAAGGAATAAGGAATAAAGTAAAGCAGAGTTTTAAGAATGCAATTTTACTATCTACTAATTTGTAATTTAAATTTGAACTTTTTCCCTTTGTTAAAGATTTTGCTCTTTTTCTTTTAAAGTAAAATTCTCAACAAGGTTTTTCACTTGTGATCCTACTTCCCGCTTCCCGCTAATCTAAGAATTTACTTGTGCCCCCCTACTTCATTGTAATTCACATAGCATAGGCCTTCGTAATGCACATCATCTGGAAATGGGACAATTCTATCACTATCAACAGCCACGTCTGCTTGCTCTCCTCACTTGTTTTCGAATTTATATGCGAGTCTACTAACGCTTTCTCTCCTTACTTAATATGATATGCGAGCTTTATAATTAGATGAAAGCGCATCCTCTCCCTTAAGCTGCTAACGAACCTGCTTTTGCATCCTCTCACACTTCTTTGTTTGTTATATGTGCGAGTGTAGGGAATTTATTGGCTCGACCAACGGGACCAACAGGAGAGGAACGAGTGAAAGATATGAAACGAGAGTATAGAGTGTAGGTGCTTGCTTCTTTACTTTATATTAAAATAAGACACGAGTAGCTAGCTTTATTATAAAAAGAAAAACAGGTACGGGCCTGCTTCTGCATCCTCTGTGTCCTGGTATTTTATTCCTCTCCTCTTATTTTATTTCGGGGACTTGTTTAAAATCTTTTGGCAAACAAGCAAACAAAAAGTCTTTCTTTTGTTTTGTGGGACAGGAAAGCATAAAAGATGGTTTCTGATATCATCTGATTTTAAGAGCGAAGCTCAACTCAAAAGGGGTAAAAAGAAGAAATGAATCGCGTGTCCTTGTTTTAATAAAGTCTTCGCTTTTCTTTCAAACCTCTCTCATACAATAAAGCTTGCCCGCTCCTCTGTTTCGAGAAAGCCTGGGAATTCGCTTGTTGCGTTTCGATCCTAATAATAGGAAGCTTGGAAGCCAAGCCGATAATATATATATAAGTATAAAGTATAAGAGTATAAAGGGCCCACTTTTTAACCAAGGGATAGTAGTTTAGCGTGCTTCGTGAATAATTAAAATAAGTTAGGGAATGATCTTTCTTTAATTAATTAAAAAAGAAAACTGAAATAAGAAATGGCGTAGTTCCTTTCTAAGGCCGATCCGATCTAAATCGTAATTTCATTAAATGAGTCGATAGTGCCGAAGCTTAGGCATATGTGAGAGGGAGCGAGTGGAATGTATGAAACGCCTTTCTTATTATTATTATAGGGTGTAGTCCTTTCTAATAAGGCGAGAGTATAGAGTAGGTTAGCGCTTTCTTTCTTATCTTTTTTTTATTTTAACAATAAAGGAGGTGATAAACTAGCTCGAAAGACCCTTGCCCGAGAAACCACTCTAGTACTAAACTCCTCTTCTCTTCACTAAACTAATGCGCGAGTGAAGGTTTGAACTGAAGTCTTGTTCTTGTACTGAAAAGGACAGGACGTGGCTTATTCGGGAGGTAAAATCTTTCTTTGAGGATTTCAATGAAAGAAAAGCGTCTCGCGTCTTTGTATAGAATGCTTTTTTCGGAGGGTGGGTGGTTTCGTGTCTTGCATTCTTGCCCAGGGCAATTCCCTTCTACGTCAAGTACTGTTGTTATCCGCTAACATGCTCCTTTCCTTTAATAAAAGGGAGGGGATATTCTTTTTTTTTTTTTTTTTTAAGGGGGTTCATTTCATTCATTTTGAACTAAGTTAAGTAAGGCTGATTAGTGAGGTCTTAAAAACGGAATAGAATTCATGATCAGCCATTCATTCTATTTGTTTGTGCTTTCAGCAAGTAGGCAAGGCGAATGGTTTCTATGTTTTAATCGGATACCAATTGCTTGTATGCGTTTGAAAGCCTCGAGATGACTTGCTTGCTGAAAAAATGCTTTCTAGGTTTGCTTTGTGTCTTCGTAACAAATGGTCCATTTATTGATGGGCGAACGACGGGGATTGAACCCGCGCGTGGTGGATTCACAATCCACTGCCTTGATCCACTTGGCTACATCCGCCCTTGCCCCTTAATACCTTTTGAAAAGGGTTCAATCTCTATCTACGATCAGACCCTTTCAGAACCCCTATGACCGCTATCAAAGATAAGCTTTTTCCTATACTATAAGCGTGTTTTGGAATTAGGTTGAAGCCTTGGCTTCAACAATCGATACCGATTGCCTGGCAAAGCTTCAAAGGTTGGGCTGTTCACTTCATGGATTTTACTTCACTTTACTTAAGATTTAAGTAAAGATAGTGGGGCTCATTTAGTAGACAGCGAGCGAGCAGCAAGCACCTACTCCTATCCAAATGAAACAAAAGCGAAGCGAGCCTCTATCAGAGAAAGCCATTCTTGCAGAACAAAGTATAGGTTCTGGAAGAAGCGCACCCCTAAACTACAAGCTTTGAAGCCCCTACTTCTTTTTAATATAGGATATTAGAAGAAGCCACTTTCTACAAACCTTTCTATAATATAAGGCGTCTCGGACGTTCTTCGCATGTTTGAGCGGATCCCCCTTTCAGTCAGTAAGATTGTCAAAAGGCGAAAGTCAACGATCTTGAAAGCAGATCACTATCCATATCTAAATATAGATATACCAACACTTTACTTAAAGGGCGTAACCAACGGAAGGTTCTCACCCTGTCCCAGACATTGTTCTCCGACGATGTCCCCTGGACGGAAGGGGCCACCATTCTCTTTCTTTCTTCAATCGTTCCGATCAGGACAAGTGGGTTGGTTCCTTTCCTCCTCCTATCTACGCAATTTGATGTCTTCGTTCGTGATCATGTTGGGAAAAAGGTAGTTTTAGAGGAGCGGATGTGAAACGGCGATCCCCCCCTTTCCATTGAAGTAGGGAGGGCCTCCTTCCCCACCATTCCGGCCTATTTAGGGATTTTACCAATGCTGAAGGTAGCTTGCTTACCAAGCCACCCACTTGAGAAGCTAGTCGCCCGAAAGAAGCGACGAGGGCTGTCTACGAAGCCCCCCCTGTAGTCGTAGTACTCGGCCCCTTGCTACTTTGATTCAAAAGGTAATCGCTGGAAATTTAAAACCCGACTTTCTCCGGTTTTCGCAATCGTAACCATTTGTCATTCCGATTACTTCATCCATAAACATAAAGTTTTTTTTTCTTTTTTTAATTAGAAAGAACGGGGCCTTACTTATTTAGGGAAGATTAAAGACAAATAAAGAGATCACAAGGCTTTATGATCGGAGAAAGGGAAGGGGCGTGGTTGGTGTGTCACTAGGTCGGTAAGGGAACCCGTAGGAAGGCGAGCTACGTGAGGCCGAATTCACATCGGAAATCGCCAACATGAACACAAACTCAATCTTGAATTGCGTATAGAAACAAAACGAACCACTTCTATTCTCGGAGCTGAGGTATATGAAGAATGGCTTTTTGGTCCCTTTCGTTCAGTGGTTAGGACATCGTCTTTTCATGTCGAAGACACGGGTTCGATTCCCGTAAGGGATAGGTACTAATTCTCGGCCGCTTTCAGTTAGTGTTCATTGCTAAGTAATTGCTTGCTATCTGGCTGAAAAAGGTGGTCCAGAAGCTTCCAGCAAGCAAGACGAGATCACCACTTCTCTCAGTAATGGACTTTCTTGAACAATTTCATTGCCTTAGATGTATTTTCTTACAATTAGGAATTTCCGACAGAAAGAATCTCCATGCATGCCTTCTTTTTATTCTTAATTTTTGTGGAACTCTTTCAGGTGCTTTAATAAAGAGGGGCCACTATGTTGACGAGAGAGCGGGCTAAACAAGACGAAGCGGATGTAGCAGACGCGGCTGCTGAAGCGCTAACTAGAAGTCCTGTTCCGGATGGGTCTTTCTTTTCCCTTTTACAAAAGTGAAAAGTAAAATAATACAACTCCAGTAGCCGCAGCAGCAGAATGAATTGAAGTAGCAGAGCCAGTTAACGAAGTCAAAACCCGAGTGTATGACTCGAGTTAAACCGTGCCTCTGCTGGGGAAGACGATCGCAGACCCGGGTAACCAGCGCCCACTACCTAGACACGGACACTACCTGCTGGCAAGACCGTGGATTACTGATGGCGTGTGCATGCGATACGACCGACCGACCGATATACCGGATACGATATCTCATATCGAGTGCTAAAACTAGAAAGTAAAATCTCTACTTAACGCACCCGCTAGGGGTATCCGGGCATTGTGAGGGAGGGAGGGGAGCCCTCGTGATTACTAATCAGGGCTGTTCCCCTACTCCGTAGGGTATAGGTATCCTAGTCTGCCAACTGCTCGGAGTTATGCTATTTTTTGTTCCCGCAATTTTGAAATGTTTTGTGCCCGCAAAATGATTCTCCCCTTACTGCCGATTCATAAAGAGCCTTAGTGTTGCAAGTAAAGGGTCTGGATGAATCAAGATTTAACCTATTCCGTGGTCGACTTTCGTCCCTGTTCGCTGCTTTCGCAACCCATGCTTTCGGTGTTTTCGGTGCTTTCGGTAGGGACCTATAGACCTCGCTTTTTAGACTTGAGTCTCTGTTCGACATTTAGGTCTTACATCAGGCAGAGGCAGGCTTATACTATTCCGTCCCAGCCTTAGGCCCCGGAAATCCTATTTACATCCCCCTCCTGTAACACAAACACAAAGAAGTTCTCTTTCCTGAATATTTCCCCTTTCCTTCCCATCCCGAGCGGTTTTTCAACCAGGAGCCTTGCCCGGGCAGCGCCACCACCTTAAATATGGTCCCCTTTCCTGTAACCTGTAATATCTCACCGGCCAATTCCTTGGCCCCTTGCGCTTGAGCCTGCCAACGCGTCCGCATTATTCCGCGGATGTCTTACTTCCTTGGCAACGCACCCGAATATACCCTCGGTTCGGTAAAGGGTTCTTGCTCGGGGGATCCCTTCTGATCTCCCCTCCGCTCCGGCTCTATCCTGCCAACGCATCCGATTAGATCCGTCTTTTTCACCAGGCGTAAGACTTTATCCCCCTCCTTTCTTAGGTTAGCTTTTAGGCGAGGTTTTAGAAGTCATATTCTTACCTGAAGTCTGAAGGGAATGAACCTAATGACTTCGTCCTATTTCTGAACCTCGCATCTCGGTTCGGTTCTTTACTTACTGATTTTTGCTCTTTTTTTAGCTAAAAAAAAATAACGAAAGTTCGCCATTTCTATGGGATGGAGCAAATAGAGGGCTTCAAAGACGAGAAAGACGGAAACTCAGGAAAGACAAACGGACACACTGACTCGGTATCCACGTTTTCATTTCATATGATAATACTCGATGACTTTTCTTTAAAAGAAAAGGCCAATGATGGTGTTTCGCACATGCAGCAGAAGACCGTGTTCCACCGTCCCTGCGACATGAGGCACACAACAAAATAGAGCTGCAACAACAGGGACAGGGAAGGGAGTAGCCTTATCCCATTTCTTCCCATGTATGAAATTTCTTCTCCGAAAGATTTTCCTATGTCAGATCAGAAATGGAGGCCACTTTCCAGTCAACCCAGTCAACAGCAGCCGTAGGATCTACCCTGGCTCAAAGGAAACAGAGATATGATACTCCTCGCGCGCGCGTAACATCCTTCACTAATAAACACTCTGCCTTTTAGTGACGTTAATATATCTTCTTTTAGGAGATTCATTAGGAGATTAATTCTATAAACGAGCTGGTCATTGGAAACTGCAACTCGTCCTGAGGTGCATTCTGTCACATAAGTAGCGTGCTTAAACCTTATCTTATTTTAGTTTATTTTCTAATATTTGTTAACCAGACTGGTCCTTTAAAAAAAGAATCTTTGTTCACATTAATTAAAGGAAAACTGCGTTTCCATCAAACAAAGAAAAGAAGTAGGCAGTCCCGCGTTCCAACCAATCAAACAAGCAAGATAGTCTATTCGGGAACCCGGCCATCCACCCATGAATCCAGAAATTGTCCAATCAAATAGGGCAAGCAATAGGGATAGGCTAGTCTGAATCCTAGACATATCCGTGCATTCACACAACCACCCGCTCACTCAGGAAGCCAATCGTCCCGCCACAGTCACACAAGCGCCCAAGCCCACCCTTAACGTGGTGTGGGAAAGGCGAAGCCAAACCCATCCTTACTCCCCAGTCCCACTCTGATCTCAAGGACTAGCCTAAAATACAAATGTTAGAAGATTAGTTCACTAGCTGGCGTAATATAGGGAAAGGCGCTGCTTTGAAAGAGACTTTCCCATCCACCCAATCCTGATATGCATCCCGATCTTTTAAACTAAACGGATCGTGGAAAGAGATCCTCATCCCGGGCATCCTGGTCCTCATACTGAAAGAAATTCTGTCGAACAAGTACAAGTAATGTCCTTAAATCTACATTTACATTTCCAAAGCTCCTTTTGACACGTTCAGGATTCACCCCACCTGGGGACAATCCCTCTCTTCCCCGATGGTGCTTCAAAAGAATATATTTCTCCTCATGCTCATGAAAGGGGATTTTTTCTTTTTGCAGACGGGTCTATTTAGCGGGGTAATGCCACTAACAGGTAAATTCTATTTGCGCTGGTCAAGCCTATTTTATTGAAAGCCGCCATTCACTGTCACTGTGCAAGCCAGGTGCGCCATCGGAATCAGATCGAGGTTCAAAATCCAGGTTCAAAATCTACATCCACGTGCGAAAAGCTCGGTAAAGTGTGAACGATCGTATCGTGGTCATCTCGCAAGCGAGGTTATCTTACTGAGACTCATTCTGCGCCTTGTGATTGTTCTTGAAACAGAAACTTTAAAAAGAATCTTTCCACTTTTCATTTCTTTCCACTGAGACAGATTCTCACGAAAAAGAAATGAAAAGTGATCGCCGTGTGATTGGTCGATAAGTCCCTTATCTTCAATCTTAGTTGGCAAATTTGCCTAATAAATGGTGTAGCTTTGTTCTTATCTTACTAGCCTGTATAAGATAGTATGCCTTGATGTTATGCCCTCAGAAGTGGAACAAGAGCGAACATCTAGGAGAAAGGGTCGGCTTTGAGAAGAAATGGTCGTAGAGAAAGAACTTCTAGAATTGGGGCACACGCAGTATGATCAGCGGTTGGAGAAGCTAGACTCCTTGCCCTTCCTTCACAAGCAGTTATTGAACAAAAAGCTTTGGAATGAGATTCCCCTTCGGTCACACCAAGAAGTAGTACATCAAAAATACAAATCCTTTGTTGGAAAACAGCAGCTGAAGCTGATTCTGCTTACATTGGTGAAAGGATTCATCCTGCTCTTTAAGTACAAGTACATGCGCATTAAGTCTTATAAATAGAAAGGGAGGTATTCGTCGTCGATAATGATGTCCTTCTAGCATAGCAAGGGGGCACAGCCCTCCGCTCGCTCCATATGAACTAAATTCTATGCTAGGCTTTGGACTGATCATGGCCGTGGTTGGACTTTCTTATAAGATAGGAGACGAATTCCTATGGTTGGAGCAAGAGATGCGTTGGGCTGAGATCGTTGGACTGCATATCGTGGAGAGAGGCGTGGTCTATCCTCATGCCTCGTTAACGTAGTGAGAGGAATACTGAACCTACACTCTCGCCTCGTGTTCTACGCCAAAACACCTTACCCGCTTCGCTGCCTTCGCTCGTTCCTTCGTTTAGACCTAAGATTTTTTCCCTCAAGCAGAGTCTCTCTATTGTCTTGCTTTGACGAATTTTCTCTGGATTGATGAAACGCTTTTGCCTTTCTTGTCTTGTTCGATGAATCAGTCGCTTTCTTTCGAAGTCGCTAAGAGAGCCCTATTTTACTTTACAAGTATAGATTCCTATATATTTCTATAGGTGGGACCTTTCTTCAACAACTGCATCGGCTTCATCGGCTGCATCCCCTAGATTTAATAGAACAGGTGGCGTGTTTAGGAGAGAGCATAGGTTTTGAAAGAGCTCGACCAAAGGCAAAGGTAAGGGGTGAATCCTTTACCTCTCGAAAAAAATCCCTGATTGGCCCCATTTTTTATTAAAAAGAAAAAGTAAGAACGAGTCCAGGATATGAAGAAATTCAGGGAATTCTGCTCATCAACACACTTGTACTTGTACTTGTTCTTTCTTATTTAAAGCACCTCAGCCCACTCGTTCCAAACTGCTGATCGAATCAGACAAAGAAGATATATCATATCAGAAGGGCACTAATCCTCAGTGAGAAAGTACCAATAAGAAGAATCTTCCTTCTAGAGCAGAGCATAGTAGTACCAATCGAAAGGATAATAATCTCAGTGAGAGGCAGCTTAGCTAGAAAGGAAAGCTGGTTTTTCGTAAAAGTAGAGCTATAGCTTGGGGTGAATTCAAACAAAAAAAAAAAGTTATCTTTTCCTTTAATTAGTAATTAAGCGGGTAAGCGCAGGGCGCTTCTTAAGACTTAATAATAATAAAATAAAAGGGTATGGCGATTAAGGACACATCCAAGCAAATGATCGGTAAAATGGGTCTACTTTTTTACAATCTCCTCTTTCGGGTCTACCCCGTACATACTTTTACCTTACTTAAGTTTTCCGAATTTTTCTTAATTCTTTAGTCACTTACTTTTCAATCTATCGCCCGCAAATGCTTCTTTTTACAAAACCTCTGACAAAGGCCCTTCGAAAACAGGCCTAAACTAATATAAGACATTCAGTGGTTTAAAGACAGGACTCATAATCATAACATAAGTAGGGCACAAGTACCCATTCCTATTACTGGGTCTTGGGATTGAACGAGCGCAGGATACGCAGCGAGTATGCAGGTCAAAGATTCTGCTTCTGTGCTAGCAAGCCGTGGTTTGCGCGGGACATGCATTGGAAAGAGAGACTCCGCTGATCAAAGGAATTTGATTGGTCCACTAGGATTGAAATCTCCTGCTTGCTTGCCATTTGTTTGCGAGTAAGCAGTCACTCGCTTACCACGCTTCTTGACTAATGCTATCAAAGGGGACTTTTCTTGCTCACACGCTTGGGCGAACAAAGTCAGGAGATACGGGGCATAGGCTTCTTAAATAGCTATACGAAGAAAATTTCATCAATAAAAAAATGGGTTCCTCTTGCTTAGGCAACTAACGAACGCCTCTTTTACCGCTGGTCACATACCTTCACATACCTTACAGTAGTGCTATAATGAACCAGAGAGGGTAAGTGCGGGCAAAGCCCTTATCGTAGGGCAGGCTTAATAGTGGGGACGACTAATTATGACGTGTTTAGGGCCTCATCAACGGTAGGTCGAATTTTATATTTCCCCTTGGGCATAGGTATAGCCAAAAGGCGCGTAGGGGGATTCCCTGTAATGGCCTGTGTAAGCACGTGTTCTTTCTAAGAAAGAGAAATGGGAATGAAATGACTCGCATATACAAGACAAGAAGAAGAGGAAGTTTAACTACTTTTTCTAGGACCGGCATGCAAGGACTCATCATGGTTGACGCATTCTAACGCAAAAAGCGCTGCTAAATACGGCTGCATTCTAAGAATAGGTGTCCTGTATAAGGGCACTTCCCCTTAGAATTATAGGATTAGATACGGGAAAAGGACTAGGAACCGATCCTGCAATGGTAGCCCTTATTCTCAAAGTTTTCCTTTGCAGAATCATAGGTATACGAGCGGAATTCCTTCTTGATTATCATTATCAGGAAAGTTTGGAATGAACCTGCTCTCCTCGAGCAAGCCGTGTCGAGGAGACTAACCGAACAAGTGAGTCCACCTTTTTTTTGTTTGAAGGAAATGGCACTTGAGAATCTTTCACGCGCGAAGACTTCGCTCTGGAAGAGACGGGATATTAAGGGGCGAATACTAAATTAATTATCACCATGCTCGATCAGTACCTTTGGTTGGACTCTCTTCTCTATCAAACCAAAAACGCCTTTGATTTTTAGCAAGTGAACTCAGGCAAGAGAATTGCTCCCTCAAGCTATGCCGCAACCTCAGCATGCCAGTCATCTCCCTACTTATTTAAAGATGCGAGTGAGGCCTTTCTTTAAACCGCGGAATGCTTGTTAGTATGGCTTCCCCGCTTTCCCGATATCGAGATCTATGATCTGTGCTTCGAGATCCAGACCTATCCTTAGGAAAAGGACATTCTGATGATGCTTAAGCCCAAGAAAGCCACTCACACCAGCCCCTTCTCTTAGATCAGCGATCCGCTATCTGGACGAGACTGAGCCTTGCGAGACTATTAAACCGAAGAATTTCAAAGAATATTGGCACCGGACAAAGGCAAACTCCCTTACTTAAGTGAATCCTGTGCAACAGGCCTTCTATCCTAGAAAGCTTAAATTTCATTCAAGGAATTCATAAAATCATATTTAATATGATATTTAAACAGAGGCATACCCAAACCCTTCTGTCCAATCAAATGGGACATTTCTCCAGCTGGTCCCCCTTTTTTTTAAGGAGCGGAGCCCGGATAGAGGAGAAACTTATAGACTAATATGGGTATCCGCCCTAATACTAAGATTCCTGCCAGTCAAAACGTGGATCTGAAACGGCATCTGCTCTGCTTTAATGTGACATCTCTGGTCAGGTGATATTGCATTTTGTAAAATAAGTGCAGTGTTCTAATCCTATCTTAGGAGAAGAATGAGCTTGCTTTGCTTGGCTCGATAAGTAAGATAAGATTGGTTGAAAGTCCCACTTTTAATTAGTGTATGAAAGTCCCGCCTTTAATGAGGTGAGGTATCAAATACCACGATAGGATAGCACTTTAATTAATTACAGAGCAAGAGAAAGGACAAGAGGAAGCACCTTCGCCGGACCGGATAATGCTGTCTTTGAGGAATTTCCGTTAATGAAGCATTTCTAGATGAGACGGGTGCAGAAGACAAAGCATTGGCGGGGACTGAGGAAGAATCCGTTTAAACAATACAATAAAGATTTCGGATCTAGATTCACCAGACGAACCAGATTTAGAAGAAGCTGTTGAAAGTCATTCCCTTGAAAGGGTTGGAAATCCCGTATCTTATTGCCTTTGCCTTTACTTATAAGTATCTTCCACCCACAACTGAACTCCGAGCCCAGCATGTAACTTGTCCCCGAACCTAAGCCAGGCTTGAAATTGATGATTGGGCAAAGGATTGATTCCTCGCTTACATAGGAACAGGACTTCATGCTAAGGCTGCTTCAGCTGAAATTTCGTAGTTTGGAAGTTTAAGGAGCTGGTTTCAAAGGAACCGGATCGGATCATCAGGGCAGCTGTCCAGAGATTTTCCTCATGTGAGATATTTAGCATCTGATTTTAGCTCTTTTTGAAGTTTGAAGTAAGGGCTTGGCTTTGCCCGTGTGGACGAAGCCAGTTCACGAGTATCCTTGATTGATTGAAACGCCTTTAACGAGGTTGAAAATCTCCCTCTTAGGTGAGAAAAGTCATATTTGAACCTTCTTATCTTAAGGTCATGAACTTTAGAGAATATAAGGGCATGAACCTCATGAGCCTAATGACTTATTAAAATTGCTTTACCTCGGCTACCAACAAAGATCCGATTGGAATTGGAATTCAAATAAGACTCTTATTTATTGTTATAAAACTTTTAGAATTTAGATTATTTAAAATATATAAATATATAATTAAATTTAAAATATATTAAGATGTTATGTCTTAAAAATAAAAAAATCAGCCCCCATCCTTTTCCTGCTCAAGACGTGCTGGGAACAAGCACAGCTTACCCTCTTTTATTTATGAGGGATTTACCCACCCTCACTTAATAGTATTACATATACTTAATGTGGCATGAAAGCTAATGCATAAAAGCGATGTTTCTACCCTCGCGTTTCATTCTTTCGTTCGTTACATTAGGGAGTGGAATTCATTTCCAAGATAGAAAGCATCATTTCTGTGAAACATTTCCAAAGTTTAGTCGATCAAATCGATTGAGGATCCTTCCGAACAGCGAGACTGCATGCCGTTTTGAATAAGCCGCAGTTAGGATGTCAAACGAACATGCCGTAACGAGTAGCATTCCAATCTTCCTTCGTATCTTGTCCGGACTCGGCAGCTAGTATTAACATCTGCCGCTCTTGCATGCTATGAGCGGAGCGGAGGAAAGATTGGCGGTAAACGGAGGGTGGTCAGTTAACATTGGCGGTAACATGTCCTTGTTGTTATTATAGTATTTACATCTGCCGCTATGCTAGCAATATAGCTTGTCCAGTCCTTGTCCAACGCTATGCCAACATCAGATCAGATTAACGACATGCCTAATGCTATCTCTCTCCGCGGCTTGGATACGCCTTTTCTAGGCACAAGGGCTTGCTGCTCAAACCTCTTTTCACTGGATTTAGATATCCCGATAAGATCGTACGAACACACGTTATAGAAGCCTTGTGGGCATCAAATATGCGATGCGTAGGGCAACACGAGAATTTCCACATCAATGGCATTTCCATCAGGTTGAGAACTATTCGGTTAGACATGAAGTACCGATGAGGCCTCGCCCCTCTCTTTCTAGATCGAAATCTCCAAGGAAATTCTTAGCAAAAGGCTTTGTTTTGTCTACGGAAAAACCCTTTCAATAAAATCCGGAAAGTGCATAATTTGTTGTCAACCCGGGCGAGACGAGACACCCGGACTGGCTTCCGGTGCCCTAACTGCAGCAAGAGCTCAGCTTTGAAAACGAGTTGGACAGCTAGTGATCGAAATGACTGAGAAGTTCCGCCTTTTGCCGGTGCTAGCGGGACACTACTACAATTACACAAGGGCATTTGCCCCCAATTACTGTTGAATTTGACGCTTTTCTTTTTTAGAAGAATGTCAAAATTTAATTACTTAGCTAGTGAAGTTTGGTTTCGGAAGAATGTTCGGGTCCAGATTTAGGCTACCTTTCGATATGAATTCTTTTCCAAAACAAAAAGAAATTAAAGCTTTATGCTCGACTAAACCGCCTTAAGAATACAAGTAAAATTCCCTTGCTTTCGCTCTCTTCCGAAGCAAGTATTTAGATGACAAGACTAACATCCACATTCCAAGTCAGAATGAAGAGGCCTTTATGAGAAAGGCGTATTACGGAGGACATACAGATGCTTACACCCCAAAAGGTGAAGGCCTTTACTACTACGACGTGAACTCGCTCTACCCTTTCATTTTGAAAGACTGCACTATACCAGCGGGAGAGGAATGAAAGACTCGACCGGAGGAAGAGGAAGCGAGTAGGATGCTAGAGAGGAGGGAGAGGAAGCTAAGGGCATGTAAGCGAGTGAGCATACCATAGAAGGATGCCCCTCCTATTAGTAGGCGAGGGAGGGCTTTCTTTCATTTGAATTGGTGTTTGATGGTTCTCTTTACTGCTGGGTAACAAGTAAGATATCCCTATAGAATAGAATTGAGGATGGGCTTTGCTGATGTGGATTGAAGAGTCCTACTAAGCCCGACCATTCCTCCTCCTCCGAGATGCTCTGTTTTAGATTGTTTATAGGGAATAGAACCATTAAGACTAAGGAACGTAGTTTCCTTACTACTAATACAAAATAGCATAACCAAAACATGTGAGGGGTAGAACTTGCTCTTCCTCTTGTCGGGAAGTTAAGATCGACAAAAGAGCGCAAAAGAATTTCTTTTTCTTTGATTCAATTTAAATTATAAAAGTTGCATCTAGCCATGGGAAAAACCTAGAATTTCCCTTATAACTTTTCTTTGGAATTAGATTATTTCCTTATTAAAAAAAGAATTAAATAACTCC
>JAOWBH010170465.1:0-19336 GCA_028566215.1 Silene coronaria
CTCTCTAATCAAAATGGATTAGATTTATCATTCTAGTTTCCCTCCTCTCCCTTTACTATAAATCCAAAATGGTGCGTTTAGTATAAATCCAAAAGAGAGAAAAAAAAAAAATCAATTTGACATACACGCCGTTAGGAAGGGCATGTCTACTCTAGTAAAAACGCTATTGTAAAGGCCGTGTCTTTACTATTCTGAGTTCCCAACAATGGCGTTATTGACAATTAAGTAGATAGCGCCAGATAATAATCAACATAATTTCGTGCAAAAAGCAAATACTATTCATCTCCTCAAATCAAAATCCCAATTGTTTTCAACTTCCAAGCAAGACCAAGATATTTTCTTCTCCTGCCAAATACCTCCCGACTCTCATGATGCGTGCCTTTTACATGCATTTATTCTACCATTAGTCCGCTTGCGAATCTACATAGCGTTTTTCGTGAATGAAAATCGGGTTTAGTGGGCTTGGACTTTGAAGTCAACTTGGTTTATTTACATAGCGTTTTTCGTGAATGAAAATCGGGTTTAGTGGGCTTGGACTTTGAAGTCAACTTGGTTTATTTATAGTGTGTTTGACCCACTTAGGTGGATTTAACTCATTTTATCGGGTTTTACCACTTGTATAAACCGGACTCGGCTAAACTAATAAAAATGGGCTATTTTAATTATGTTTCATCCAAATTAACTTCATACATTTTACACAAATGTTTTGACTTTTGAATTCGATGGGGTACTTGACAAATTTTCGTGTCTACAATCACTATTCCAAGGTATCCACTTCATTGTCATTTTTTTCCTCGAGAATAATATATTTACAAGAACAACTTGTAATTTTGGCGCCATATAAATTTAGATGATAAATACAAAACATTCATTATTTTATCAGTGAGGCTGACGGTCATCTGCGTCTACCTCACTTTCATTATGGTTGCTCTTGTACAACTTAGATGCAGTAAGATAAATAAAAAAGTTAACCAAACCCAGGATCGATACCAACCAATATAGTTTATCCAACCTTCCATGGTTAATATCTTTTGGTAACCAAGACGTTGTTTTCCTTACGATGTCAACAATTACAATACTCAAGTAATACCCAACAGCAATGCGAAGAGAAGTCATCGCCGTTGAAGTAGTTCTTAAAGATTTGGGAAACTCTCGATAGTAAAATTCGACTTCACCAGGGAAATAGAAAGCCGATCCCGTACCCAACAAGGCCAAGGGTATAAATAGCCATATCACGGACATTGGGGACACCGCATTATGTTGATCCAAAAGATTATGATTCGTGATTAAGTGTAACCTTTGGCGCTCTATAATAGCATAAGCAACCATACCCGTCATGTTAAAAAAATAACCGATTCCAACCCGTTGCAGAGAAGTTAAGGAAGAACTAAAGATTTTGTCCCATAATGGGTATAGAACGCGATCAAGTATAACTAGCAAGAATGATGTCCATATTAGCGCAAAGACATACACAGTTCCTGCTGGTATTTGGAAATGAGGTCCCATATGTCTATCCATTACTAGAGCTTGAACCGTGATTAAGTTGGAACCGACCGCGTAAATAGTGCTTTCAAGTAAGCCTGCACCCCAAATTCTTAAGGGTTTCATCATTCTCTTTAGATCTTCCACTTCTTCTACACTACATAAGCTCCATGATTTTTGGGGATCTAAACTTGATTGAGTATCAACAATTTTTACTAAAGCGGCATTATTGAAGAATCTGCACAATATCACACCCGAATTCCATGATACACGCGACAAAGTCAGAAAAAACAATTGTAAAAGAACTACTAAGGCTAACACAACAACAATGTTATTCCTAATGCTTCGGCAGGGGTAGCTCTCAGCTAATCGCTATCCCAAATCCTGAATTGATTTTTGTTACCCCGGAAATATCTAGAATACGGTTTTAACAAAGATACTAAACTACAATAAGAACTTGTGCTTCCCCTGAATTTCGTTTTTGGCTATGCCCCTAAATTCAAGAGATTCTACAAATTATAGGACATGGAGATTTTATTTACATTTACATACCTTAAGCTTGAGCTGGGAGCTGTAGACGTTGTGCTTTCGGAAAAGTATTCATGATCTTGTGTAGACAAATTTAGGTTGCGAAATGAAGCAACAACCACTCGACCAATGCTAACAAAAGGGCTTCCTCGAGGTATCAAACGTCTATAAAATGGTGAGCCAGACAAGAAGAGACCTATGGAAAAGATGTTAACAACAACAATTATCCCATAACCAATTGCCCAACTCACATTGTTTTGGACATAAACAATAAGTGTAAAGGCAAAAACGAAGCCGATTTCGAAAGAGAAAATGAACCAATTGAAGAAAACTGTTTGATGCTCCTTTTTGTCAAATTGGTCTGCCCCTAATGACCCTAGTAAGTAACGAGTTCCGCCAAGCCCAATCACGGCTAGTGTAAGAGTAAGGTAGAAGAATGCGGTTTGGGGAGAAGAAGCAGTTTTGCACAACAGGGTACTTGGATTGCACGAAGGAGGCCGTAATTGTGGAAGTACTGCTGAAAGCGTGAACATTATTGCACCCTGTTATACCACAAGTGTCAAAAAGACAAATGAAGAAACATGAAGTCATAGATAAATAAGGGTGCTTGGGGCTTGCCATAACTAAGCCAAGTCTAAGTATAAGATCTCTCTAAAACCATCTCTTGTAAAATATTTCCTCTTATAATATAATCTTTCCTTATCTATAAGCTTGTTTCACATATTAATCATAAAGCCTTAAACATACATTGATCCTGAAAAACCTCTTTTATGGTTGTACTCACTATGTGTCCGTAATTCATGGTATCAGAGCCATGGCAGAATAAGCTCTTATCCTTATCCTCCTAAGAAGTTTAAATTAAATAATGCGTAGTCCCTTACTTTCTCGTTTAAGGTGAAAAGTATGCTCTGTGGTTGCCATTCAGTGGATCTTCCACAACAGAAATTCACATTAAACATAAGAAAAAGAATATGAGAAAATAATGCCACTAAAGATCTATGCGTCTGGTACCTTGAGGTGGAATTTGATAAATGAACGTATCACCTCGGTTTTATGGGCATATGATTTTTAAGGATTATCTTCTCATATCCTTGCACTTTAATGTTCTAAAAAAGGGGATGACTCATTATTCCTAAAAACTTCAAAGGTTAGATAAGAGATAGAGCGGCTCTGTTATGGTTTCTGGTCCATTTCTCACAAAATGGAAAACACATCGAATATCTTATCACGTTCTTCTTCGTCCTCTTCTTATAGAAAGTCAAATGCTAGTAAAATAGATTATCTTTATGAAATTGAGTACATGAGTGAAGATAGTAAGGTCCCTATAACCCAACTTCCTTTTTTTAATTCCATATAGAGCTTTCACAAAACCAAGTTCTTCTTTCCCGAAAGTCATCCGACATGCATTTAGTCCCAACAAAAATGCAGTAAGAGAGCTCATATTAGCATCACAATTGGAGAAATACCTTGTTTCATCAACCGAAGCAGAACAAATGATCCCACTTCGCCTAAACGAAACTATGATACATCAATGGCGAGCCAAAGTGTATACACACCTCCACTATGGACCAGTTAAGTTAGCCTTAACCCTCCATGGAAGAAAAGGCCTTCCTGTAGTGGTAAGGGTTGCTTTGCTGGATACCAGGTACAAAGAATACAGACATGCATGCATAGCAACAATACAGACAACTTTGAATGCCGACACTGTATTTTTCACCATATTCCCGAATTTGAACATGGCATTAGAAGATCCCCAAATCCTTCAGAATATCCAGATCCAACTCCAAATCATTGGAGCACCACAAATTGGAAACACGTATGCGGCAACACTACATTATCAAATGGCTTACAGAGTCCAAAATCATGCCATGGACCTTAGTATCCCAAGAGATACAGATGATGCCTTACTCATCCAAATGGAGTCACAGCACAGTCCCTCATACATCCATATACCCAGACAAATTCCAAAAGATGAACTGATCAAATTACTCTCTAATCTTGGGTCACCAATTATGAGAAACAACACGAAAATACAACCCCCATATAATCAATAAACTCATCAATAAACCGAAAAACAGACGGAACAGTGGAAATATCATTCAAGAAAGAACCAACTGAAAAACCTCGCCCATCTATTTTTTGCACAGAATTTAACCGTATCACCTCACTAAATGTTCCAACCAAACCCCAAGATATTTATCTTTGAGAATGTTTCAATCGAGTCCTTCAATTCTCTTGGTGATCCTATTTATACATTTGCGAATGAGTCTGGACACAAGTTCTTTGATATTTATGACTGTGAAAGGTGTTTAATGGCTAGTTCAGATGAAGATGACATTCCAAAAGGGAATAAAGAGAAGAAGAAATCCATGCAGCAAAAGCTTAAAGAAATCTATGAAGCAGGAGACCCTGAAGTTGGTCTTTTGGGAGAGACGTGAGGAAAATATTTTGAGTATTATGTCAGATACCCAAAAGAAAATTCGCCTACTCCCAAAAAAGAAATACCAAACTGTTTCATGTTTGGACCATCAGAAGAAAGTGATTTTCCATCAAAAGAGTTTGAAAAGGAAAATTCCACACATTCTTGGAAGATCAGAAACCCAATTATAAAAAACCCAGATGGTTCCACAAAATAGATTAGTGCTGCGGAAGCAACACTAAATTGGCAATCAGAAAATGCGCAAATCCAAAATCATTTTCTGAAGAGCATTGATAAGAAAGTAACAATCATGGATCATGCCATCAAATAAATCAATCAAAAAATTTCTTTGTTACATCATGAACTTCTTAAGCTTGCAACTACAGTGTCCATAACCTCACCAATCATGTTAGAAAAGGAGTCTGAATTAAAATCTTTAGAAGTACAACTTCACTCCTTACAAAACAAACCAAACTCACCACCTCACATGTCATATGACATATTCACTCCTTATCCAATATATACAGAGCCACCACCAATAATGACTAATCCACAGCCTCTTCCTCCACTACCACAAGACCCAAGTCCATTCAGAGCATCTTCGTTCTTACCAACAAGAATGCTTGAAGAACAACATGTTACGAAAAAGAGACAATCTACTACCAAAGACGGAGGAAGAAAATCATCTGTAACCAAAGCAGAACTATCAAACACCCAACCTTTGGAAGGTGGCTCACAGTTCATGATGGAATATAATAATCCTATTACTTCTTTATTAAAAGAAATAGCAAAATCCGAAAAGGGTAAAAAGGTCTCCCAATCTCAAAAAAAAGAAACATCATCAAAAGATTCAGCCATAATCCCTGAATTCATGATGGTAAGGCCATCTGCTGTTGAAGAAGAAATCGAAAGTGAAATAGAAACCTATCTGACGAAGGGCAAGGACAGCCAAAAGCCTATCCTCCGTCAGACTGGTACCCCAAAACCCATAGTGAACCAGGACATGGGGTTTCATTTGACAATATTCCTCCTTCCAAATGGAGAGACAAAATCTACGAAACGCATGCCTGGTGCACAGAACAAATGTTACACCCAGAAAGCAGTCTTTCCTCGGTGATTGATAAATTAGTCTCAAGATTCTATGGAAGATTACGACAATGGTGGATCAGCCTAGGAGCCTACAAGCAACTTCAAATGAGGCAATCCTCAATTGTAGATGCTTTCATTGGGCATATCCACAATGAATTCTTAGGTGCTTGTGTAACACATCGCATTTTCGGTTAGTTAATAATCGATTATATCCGATTATATATATATATATCCATGACACAACCATTTAAATGAGAAAAAGAATTGGTTTCTGCTTGCAGTAGAAACATGAAATAGACGACGTAACTTGTATATCAATTGCACGGTGAAAACTGTCGGGGATCAAATTGTAAATCTCGTGTTTTCAGCTAGTTGTAAGTAATCATTGGCGATGGGCTTCCAAGCTTGATGTCGCTGTCTGTTAATATGTTGACAGTATATTTCTCACTTTTCCACGACCATCACGAGGTAGTTGTTCTATAGAACTGACTATTAGGCTATGTTACTCCGACTCGGCTCCAAGTGTTGGACACGGGTGCGTATCCATTATTCAAGTGTCAAACACGGCTATTTTATGAAAAATTGACAAGTTTTGGGTCTAAATGAAGTGTCTTGAGTGTCATACCAATGTCCAAGGATCGGGTGTCGGACACGGGTACGTAAGCTCATATGAAGTGTCGAAGTAACATAGTTGTTAGGGCTATAAATGAGCCGATCCAAGCTCGAGCCTTCGTGGTCTCGGGATCAGCTCGAAAGTTTTAGCTCGGGCTCGGCTCGTAGCTCGTCGAGCCTAAAAAATTGAAGCTCGAGCTCGGCTCGGAAAAATCTCGAGCTCGAGTTCAAATCGAGCTCGTTTTGTCATTATATTATTTTCACTATCTCACAGTCTCACCTTTTGAATCTACCTAAATATAAATATATCTAAAAAAAAAAGATTATGAAAGACTAAAAAATATTCGTAGTATATTATAATATACTTATAAATGCTTAAATAACATATAGTTTGAAATAAAATTAACATTATAGTATAAAAATTATACAAAAAAAATTATAAACGAGCCCAAACGAGCTTCCAAGCCGCTCGGCTTGGCTCGAACTCGAGCTCGATTTGACCAAGCATGATCCGAGCTTTGACCGAGCCGATTCCAAGGGCTCGACGAGCCGACTCAGATCATTTACAGCCCTACTGATTATACATGGGTTTGAGATAATATGGACATCAATTATCAACGTGCTTCTTGAAATAGTTGACAAAATATTGTTTAGGCCAATCTGCATATGTAATCAAGTTGTTTATATGGATGTATTGTCTGGAAGTTATACCCTGCTTTTCTGGACATTGTTGTTCCTGAAGTAAATGAACAAGCACCGAGTATTGTACTGATCACTTGCACATTTTTTCCTTTTCAGAACGATGTGGAAATTCACTATTCTGGTCTCAGTACACCACATTTCCACAATTTGTCTGACCTTGTTCAAGTTAATCTTGCACAGCAGGTAGTTTTCTTCTTTTATTTAAATCATAATTGACATTGAAAATGCATTAAGTACCTGTACCTGCAGGCTTGCTTACAATAAAAGCAATGCAATTGGTAAAATAAACTTTTCTTTTTCAACAAAAGGCTGTCTTTGCCTGTGCACTAGTTTGTTTGGCTTCATTTGATGGCTAAATAGGTAAAGGTGTGTGCTTCTAGGTGAATTTTCAGCCACTAGGTTTTAAATTCAAAACTGTACTCCTTAGTGATTGAAATTTCCCTGATAAATTTTTCTTCGGCCTGAGATAAGATGTCTTCAGTGTGGTCCTTGTCTGCTCTTAGATGATCATAATTGATATTATTCGAGTTATCTCTGTTTCATGGCAGATTAGGAACTTTGGCCGTCTAGAGCTTCCAGACACTTCTGGCCATTCCTCAAATGTTGCTGTCTTTCAGGTAATATTAGACCATGCTTGAATAAATATATCTTCATCACTTGCCTACTTAATGTGATAGGGCTTGTCAAGTTGTTAGGTTGTCACTTTCATGACCCTTACTGACTGAAAGTTCTGCAGATCTCTGCAACATTTCCTTTCAGAGCAGACTTTGCTTTTGTGTCAGGTACTGACTTGAAGAGTTCGAGAGTGGAAGAACGCATTAGTAGACTCTCAGGTGGGTTCCTTGTGGGTTCCTTTTTTATTAAATGATGTTGATTATCTCAAGCTAGCTATTTTATGAAAGTACTGCAGTCATATCTAGTTATATGCTCATAGCCTCATATATTGGTTAGGTAATTCTTACTGTGCTCTGTGACGTATATCTAGTTGTTAATCTAATTCTGGCGACAATACGGGAAAAACATGAATTTCACTTTTCATTATCTAAGGTCACTGCAAGCCTGCAATAGAGAAATGATCTCACTGGTTGTTTGCTTAAGATTAAATAGCACCGGAACTGTAAGTCCCTAGGAAATTGTGACTGGGTTAAATGTCTAAATGTTACCATTTTGTCATATTTTACTTCAAATGTACATTTCTGTTTGTAAAATGGATAATGTCTTCCACAGTATTTTGTTTGCCATAAATACGGCTTTGAAGATGAAGAGAGTTAATTATGTATTTTGTTGTTTACGTTGAGGTGTGTGTATTTTAATGAGTTGCATAGCTTTGAGTTCGTTATTGTAAATGTTAACCAGCTGATGTAATAAATTATGTAGGTGAATCCCTGACCAAGAAGCTAAGGGAAAAGAAGAATGAGTTTGATGATAAATTTCAAACATGTTTCAACTTGTCTGAGAAGGTATCAGTTATTGGAATATCCGCTCTACTTGATCGTATTTATCATAACTCAAACGGGATAAGAATGTCGCCCCTTGGATTCCCTTTAATGGAAAATTTATTTTATTTATTTTTTGATTTTAACTGGTCAGAGGCCCTTTCTGTTGGAAAATTATATGGTTGCCTTGTAGGGAGTTAGCCGCACCCTTGGATGACGTAATTACCACTGTTGCTCTAGCTTTACTCGCGTCAATGCTCTCAGTAGCCTAATTCTATGTCTGTCTTGCAAATACAAATATAACTTTATTTTTGGTAAATACATTCAAGTGATTCAACCCACCCCAAATATTTTACTCATTAACATTTTAGATGATCTCACAAAACCTCTATCACTTAGTTTTCTCTTTATCAAAATATATTAGCGGATGAATCAGTAGTCGTTGTTCTTGTTTCTTTAGTAGGTAGAGTGGTTCATAATCTTCCTGTACCTGTCATGTTCCTCGATTATTTACAAGTGGAATTCAGGCTCTTATTGTTGAAAATATTACATTATATAGGTGCATCCATATAATGTCATCATTGATTAGTCTTAGGCAGGCCTTTTAATTTAGATCCAATCATTTGTGGCTCAAGAGACTATCTATTAACGCTAAATTCTATCAAGATAGAATCTAATCGTAAAAACCTTAGATGGAGTGGAGAGCGTTTGCACCCAACATGAGGCATTGCATGCTTGTAGGGTCATTTTATTTTAGTGTTCTAGAAAGAAATCTTGGGGTTGTTTACTGAAATATTTGCCTGTAGATGACAAATTCCCTATAGAGCTCGCAAAAGCTGAGCCATGTGAAGATACAACACAAATATAATGATTTTATTAATAGATTTGCTTGAATTACATTGATGGAACATTTACTATTTATTGGAATACAAGGTAGGTTATACAATAACAATCACAATGTTTCAAGTAAACTAGTGAAGAGACACAACTCTTCATTTATGAGAGAGATTTATTTCTTACAACCCGACCCTATAAAACCCGAAAATGAGTGAACCGAAACCATCTCAACTTGACCCAAGGCTAATCCCGACAACCGATAATATTCTAATTTGCTCAAAACCAAACAACCGAGACAATCAATCCATGTCCAGATACTGACTCTACCCAATGGATGACCCGGTAACTAACTTAGTATTGGTGGAGGTATGGCCAAATTCACATTCATCTTAAGTTTTTTAATTTCAAACTAAAACAAATCCACCTAAAATTGTCTTACCATGACGCGTTAATGACCCCCCGAACCCTACCTGACCCAGACACGAATCTGAACTGACCCGAGCCTGATATTGGCCAGACATAAAACCAAACCGCTTTAACCTAACCTCATAAGTCCATAACCGACCTGAATGGCCCGAGTGGCAGGACTATTTTTTTGTTTGGATTCAAATGGTGTTTCAAAGTAATGTTGCGTACCTGGAGACAAATATATTTTCTGTAACATTAGTAACCGTCACCTGTTAACAGATGAGATTTCGACCACCTCATATCAGGCCTAGGTAGCTTGTCAAAACATTGCACTCCAGTTATAATTTCAAACAAAATTAGTTGATAAGAGACAATTACAAAGACCATTTTCAACGGAAAACCAATCATGAATGATCCTTATTTTTTTCCCCAAAATTGACTTCTTGTAGGAGGTAAGTCCAATTTTGATTTATGTTTGCGAAAATGAGCCATTGTTGAAAGAAGTGGATATGATTGTACATTATGTAGAACTCTGCTGGTACTGCTTTGAGCGCTTACTGATTGAGAATCTGTACATTCAACTTGGAACCCAAGTTGAACCCTAGATGCTTTCCAATGACCATCTTGAATCCTTAGCATGGTATTTAAGATGGTCAAATGTGTCACAGGCTTGATAGTCACGGTGTGCTGTATGCCTTTATGTCACCATGAAATAGTTAAAAAGTTGACTGATTGTTGCATAAGTTATGCGTAATCATCTACAAATTTATTTTCCAGTGGTTTATAACGCGAATTAAGTGGGTGCCTTTGCTAACATGTCGTCCTGTTGGTCATCATTGCCTGTTTCTTATATGTATTCAGATTGATGCCGAATCTGTTGATGTTGGCAAGGCTGCTATTTCAAATTTGCTTGGTGGCACTGGCTACTTCTATGGCCAGTCAAAAATATCCGTGCCAAGTAAATCTGGTGTATGTTGGTAACTTCTATTTATTTTGTATTCGCTATTTGAGTGTTGTATAGACGTGCACTCTTATACATAGGAACTACTAGTACATTCAACATAAATACTTAATAACGAATTATATGTCTATAAAAAAGGGATCTTTTGGATACTCATCAGCTTTATGTTGTCAACTTAAAGAATGAGTACTGTCTTTCCTCATTATCTGTTATTGAGCTTTTGTACAGTAATGCCTCTGTACAGTATGAATAGTCTATGCATGTTTGATATTTGTGTCTGGCTACTGGAAGGATGCATTTTATAATCATCTTTATTTTTTTAGTTTTAAACTCCTGAATCTTGATCATAGTGGTTGTAGGCTTTTATTATGCCTTACTCTCAGTTCTTCCTGACCAAGGTGCTGCTGTTCTTAATTCTTGTCATTATTTTTGGAATGATAGTGGTTTTCAATGTTAGATTCTTCCAATTCAGATAAAGGGCGATGACTTTCTTATGTACTGGACAGCAGAGCTTTACACTGCTGTTCCTAGTCGGTCATTCTTCCCCAGGGGCTTCTTGTGGGATGAAGGTTTTCATCAACTCCTGATCTGGTGGGATACATATTTCAGTTGTCTCTTCATCTTATTACATTATGCATTAAGTGACTACTGACTAAATCCCTCATATCTGCCATTACTGCCTTTGATTTAGGCGCTGGGATATTCGTATTTGCTTGGATATCATTGGCCACTGGTTAGATCTAATGAATATTGAAGGTTGGATCCCACGTGAACAGATTTTGGGTGCTGAAGCGTTAAGGTAGCTGTTACTCCTTAACCTGTAGTGTTTTGAAACCTCTTAATTCAGTAAGTAGCAAAAGTTTTAATAATGGCTTGCTCATCCTGCAGTAAAGTTCCTGAAGAATTTGTTCTCCAGTATCCATCAAATGGCAATCCTCCAACATTGTTTTTGGTTTTACATGGTACATTTATATTACTCAATAATAATATGGGAACTGAATTTTCTTTTATTACATGTGTTGTTGGTATTGAACTCAGAAATGCCCTATCTGTCAGATACTCGGATGTATTACATGAGTTATTGGTAGTGAACGGTAATATGTGCCAAAAGAATAAAATCATATTTAAAAAAATCCTGTTCAATTTATCCGAAAAATATTCTGATGTAGAAACCATTGCTGCTGTATACAATCTTATTCAGCATACTGACATCTCTTCCAGATCTTGTCTCTGGAATGCAGAGAGGCGAATTTACTGCAGCTGAAAGCAGTGAGATTTCATCCTTCGTGGATCGTGCATTGATTCGCCTTGATGCATGGTTTAAATGGTTCAATTTGTCACAATCAGGTTTTTATTTTTACTCTCTTCTTATGTTGCAATGATCTGTTGCATTGTGTGGGATCTACATCTTTTCTATTCGGCTGTATGTGTGCATACACGTGCAAGTCACAAGTCATTGCATCAAGTTATCAAACACAAATGTATGCAAGATTCGACAAATCCTTGATGAAAAAATTGTCTTTCTTTGCAGGAAAGCTTCCTAACAGCTACTTTTGGCATGGTAGAGATAATGTTACTATTCGGGAATTGAATCCAAAAGTATGACATAACCTTTCCACTTATTGTCTATTCATCTATGCAGTTCATTTTATTTTCAGAATCTGACTGAGTTGTTTTATGTGCATTTCTCTTGATAACCATTTCCTTACCTGACCTCTGGTAAACCTGTTCTGTAGCTGGAATTTCTGTCTGTGCCCATTAGAATCTCAGGCTTACACTTCCTCTTTGATGTCTTTGAAAAATTTTCTTGGTTGAATGTTAGTCAGTTACAGAACACACTTAACTAAGTCGTTTCCTGTTGAACACACTGAACCACTCTGTAGATCTTGTCCCGGTAATCAATTTGAAAACAAAATGCCACATTCACAATTTCGGGCACAGAGTTGTGTTTGGTTTTAAATTTTTCGGTAATAAATCTAGTATATGGGGCTCCGTTTACCTCAGGAAAATGAATTTATTAATCGCTCAATCTGTTTCCTCTCTGGCTAGCATGTTGTGTAGTTACCGTAGAGGATGACAAACTTTCAACCAACAACAACATCAGAGCCTTAATCCCAAAATTATTTGGGGTCGGCTGACATGAATCATCCCTTAGAACCGTCCCTAGGTGATCACACACCTCAAAATGCGAAAATATAGAAAAAGAAAAGTGAAAAGCAAATGGGGAGTGAAAATCAAAGCTCATATTTCTTTTATACAGACTTAGAATTTAAATCTAAAATACAAATTAAAACGATGTTTTGAAAATTGAAGTAAAAAATTATGTTACGGAATACCTTAAAAGTACACCAAGTATTATTATATAAGAAATTTTTTAGTGACCGTGATATGATTGAAAATAAGGACGTGGATTTGCTGGGGATTGAGCGAATTCAGCAACTTGCCCTCATTAGTTATTATCTTGAAATGTTTTGAATGACTTTTCTTATGAAGGCTCGGCTTTGCTATTTTACCCTTAATGATTCTAAATGAGACAAAGTTGATAAAGAGGACGAAGTAACTGATTCCAAACCTGTCATACCTCGGTATACTTTGTTGTCATCTATGGAAATACCATCTATGCACACCTTTTTTCAAATAACCATTAATGTCAGTTTATTTTGGAACCGTACAGTCACTGTCTTCTGGATTAGATGATTATCCACGTGCTTCCCACCCCAGTGAAGATGAACGACACTTGGACCTTAGATGTTGGATGCTTCTTGCTGCAGATTGCTTGCATACAATTGTCAAACTCTCTCAGAATCATGGACTAGGAAAGGTATGAAGTAATTAAGATTGTAATTTCACATGTTAGTCTGTTTGATCAGTTAATGAATCAATGGGTTTACCAGAATTGCCTCGGTAATATAGTCACGGTGTATACATCTGTGACCCATCCCAACTGTATTTACACAGGAGATTCTTCAGATGTAATTTTGATATTTCGACTTCATTATCTAGTTTGATCACTGAGGCTTATGAATGACTTTTTACAGGAGTATGGTTTAATGGCTCAGCAGTTGTCAGATTTTGAAATTCTCAACAAGGTTCGTAATCTTTAATTACTTCGTTGGGGAGGGCCAGGGGTTCACGATAGATAAGATTGGTGCTTTGGGTTGAAGACTTGAAAGAGAAAGGGGGGAGGGGACCTTCTCACCAGCTAGAGCTATTTACATTTTACAGGACTTGTCCTCTGTATGCTTGACAAGCATTTATCGAAAAGGTCTGCCAGTATCCACCATCAGGTCTAAGCTTAGAATATTCTTGTTACCGTGTTTCTCAAAAGTCATAGTACTCCCAAATTAATCAACGTGTCTTTGCTTGGGATTGTTGTAGACTTGTAGGGAAGTTATATCAAACGAGTTGGTTTTATCTTTTCATTTTCTCTTCTCTACAGATGCATTTTGCTGAGGCTTATGGAGCATATTTTGATTTTGGAAACCACACTGAAAGAGTATGCATATTCCTTTACTCATTAGTAAACTGCAGAAGTGCAGATGATAATTAATTTGAGATCCTAATCATTCCTGACTTATTGCGCTTCTGTTTGTCACTCATTTCATCTACTTTCTGCTTTATGGTAGAATGAACGAGCTACTACTACACTATTTTTGTGTTAGTTTTAAGTGTGAGGGTTTGGGAAATGTGGTGATAGTGGGGTGGAAGGGATTTTGAATTTTTTTTGCCCCGGTGCTTTCAATAAAACACATACAACTATACAAGTTTACAGCTCAAGTGGAACAATTTATAATTTGCTTGCTTATGAGGTTGTTTATTCCTCATTTCCTCTTTTTTTTTTTTTTTACTAAATTTATAGCATACTTCTTCAAATAAAAAGGTAAAATAAAAGAGGTGATGTAAATTATTGTTTTTTGGGTTTTCCTATCTTCTGTCTACTACTACCACAACTTCTTCCTTGTTATGGCTTCCTCTACCCATTGTTGTCTATGACAATTGACAACTCATGGAAGTTACAGAAAAGCCAAGAGGTTATTCATTGCCAATCGTGTCTTGTTTGTGGAAAAGGAAGGTTTCTCACAGCCATCACACTCACTGACTCTCTCTCTCTAACAATCTTCATGTAGGTTCGCTTACACAAACAATTGATTATGAACGGAGATTATGCTAGTCAAGAGATGGTACGAGAGGTTCTTGAAATGCCAAAACTGCAGTTTGTTCCTCATGTTGGCTATGTCAGCCTCTTTCCGTTTATGGGAAAACTTATTCCGCCTGTAAGTTGCTCATTTTCTTGGTTGCTCTGAAATTAGTGGGTAAGGTGCTCCCCGATTAATCTATCATGATATTAGATGCGGTCTTTCTTTCCAATTTCTGCATTCAATTTTACTTAGCTCTGCTGTCATGACCTATGATCTTACATGTTAGTTTCTCCTCACTTACCCTTTTCTTGGAAACTCTAATGTTTCATAGAAGATGTTGGTTACTACTCTTCTAAATATGTGTTGCTTCTTCTACTCCCTCCCTTCAAATCCAAACACCCCACAAAATCCCTTCCACAAAAGAAATGGGCCGTGGTGTTTGGAGTATCAGATCATATCCCCAAAGCACTTAGAACCATTTGGGTAACGTCCCCTATCTACTTAAAGATTAGGAAAAGCACAAAATTTTCCTGCCTGAATCACCCAAGCTAAAATTGGGTCTAATTGTAGTCTATTCA
This sequence comes from Silene coronaria, assembly GCA_028566215.1. Classification (NCBI taxonomy): domain Eukaryota; kingdom Viridiplantae; phylum Streptophyta; class Magnoliopsida; order Caryophyllales; family Caryophyllaceae; genus Silene; species Silene coronaria. The sequence goes on from JAOWBH010170465.1 coordinate 15,192, forward strand.
ATGAACATATTTGGGCTAAAACTTGGCATATTCATTATATTGAAATATGAGTAAAATTCATAAGGTCACAATATGCGGAAATTTGTCGTGCAAAACATTAGCTTTTAGACTTTTTTTATATAAGTAGTTTTTAGGATAAAAAATGCATTCGCTTTTTATGATAAAATGGTTATGGCTAAAAATGTTGCTATTAGCGAAAAGTTATAAAACTATATTATTAGCTTCATGTGAAATTTTTTTTCTTGACAAAATAAAATTTTAAAAAGTGTAAGCGTGAAAAACAATGAATTATCAATTTAAAATCTGCAATAATATAATAAAAAATTAAAAATTTATATGTGATACACTCAAATGTAAAACTCTGTATAGGTCGTGCCTGCATTGCACGGGGTCTATACTAGTAAGAGTCTAATTGACTAATATGCTATTAGTACACAACATGAGAGTCCGGATAATGATTGACCTCTCCTGACTTCATCCAGTGGTAGATGATTTTATTATAAGAATTTAAGTATACCACTAGCCGCCTAGGATTGCACTATGCAGATGGACTATTTTACTACATTCATGCTTTTACTAGACTAATACTTGATGCTTTGTTACAGGAATCAGGGATCTTAGAACAACAACTTGACCTAATTTCTAACAAGAGCATACTGTGGAGTGATTATGGGATTCGCTCCCTTTCTAAAACTAGGTTCTCAATATACTCTCCAGAATAACGTATTTGTTTGTTGGTGTTTAAGAATTTATATATTTTCCTGCCTGTTTCCACTGTAGCTATTCAGCTCTTCATATGTTTTAACTTGTTTTCTCCAGCTCAGTATACATGAAACGCAACACAGAGCATGATCCGCCTTACTGGAGAGGACCAATTTGGATGAACATGAATTATATGATTCTCTCCTCTCTCAAATACTACTCTGAAGGTACACTGTACAGATTTTGTATATATACATCTCTAGAAACATCTTACTTCGATGCCTTAAGGTATGGGATTCTAGGCGGGCGGAATGGAGCAAGAATCATCAAGTATCTAACTCCATTCTAAAGTAAGCCAACCAAACATTGAATGAGCCAAATCCATTCCAAAACACTCGACCAAACACCCCCTCAGGGTGTGACATTTGTGATATACCGATATGCCTTGGTTATGGTTTTTTTTTTTTTCCAAGACACTCGGCCAAACATCCCCTTAAGTATATCTGTCTTTTTTTTTTTTCCTTTAGAATTTTTTCTTGATATCACCCTAGTACTTTATTTGACGTCATTCTGGAGTATAATTACATATCAAGGTGTGACATTTGTGATATACTGATCTGCCTTTAACCTTTTCCAGCGGATGGGCCATATAAACTGAGAGCTAGAACTATATACAATGACTTGAGAACCAACCTAATAAGGTATTGACTATCTATACCAACCTAGCTGTGATGTGCGTGACAGGTTGACTAGCTTATCTTCCAATGCTTCATTTTATTATTGTTCGCTTGGCAGAAACGTTGTCCAGAACTATTACAGAACTGGTTATCTGTGGGAACAGTATGATCAGAAGACAGGAAAGGGTAAAGGTGCACATCCATTCACTGGTTGGACGTCACTTATTTTACTCATCATGGCAGAAAATTACAGCGATGGATGGAGCATTTCAAATCTGTGATCAAGCAGCGATTAGCGACATTGTTTGGATGATATTTTTGCCATGCTCAGTCTTTCTTAAAGATTTCCAGATTTAGTAACACCTTGACAGTTACATATACTAGCTCTATCTAGAAGGGCCTCAGTCATCTCTATAGTCTTTTTTTAGCAGATGCCTAATTGATGCACCTGGCTTTCTGAGGCCCTCGTACCCTGGCTGTTGCTAAATTTCCATGATGATTATATTTCTTGAAACTTACGAGTACATTATATAGATGAAGATTTACTCTGTTTGATCCTACACGCCCTGTCGTCAATTCTTTTTGGCAAGAATACAGTATGGTTAAAAAGACAAGTGTAGAGACATGGAATGATAGTTTAATAGTAGCCTATTAAATAAAAGAATGGTGTATAATAAAAGACTTAAAGTAATGGTGTGTATTGTATGATGTGATTGGAATATGTTTAAAATGCTTATATACTCCACTAGCTTGTACTATAAATAGGGAGGCTTCGTGCTTGCCATCACGAAGCTAAGTTTAAGTGTGATATCTCTTTAAAAACATCTCTTGTAAAATATATCCTCTTATTATAATAAAATCCATCCTTTATCTATAAACTTGTCTCACTCATTCATTATAACAAAGTTTTAAACATACATTGATCCTGTAAAACCTCCCTTGTGGTTGTACTCACTATGTATTCGTAATTTATGGTATCAAAGCCATGACAGAATAAGCTTTTATCCTTATCCTCCTAAGAAGTTTTAAGTAAATAACGCGTAGTCCCTTACAAGATGTTTAAGATGCAAAGTATGCTCCGTGGTTGACACTTAGTGGATCTTTCACAACAGAAATTCACATTAAACATAAGAAAAAGAATATGAGAAAATAATGCCATTAAGATCTATGCCTCTGGTACCTTGAGGTGGAAATTGATAAACGAACGAATCACCTCGTTTTTATGGCCATGTGATTTTAAGGATTGTCTTCTCATATCCTTGCACTTTCATGTTTTAAAAAAGGGATAACTCATTATTCTTAAAAAACTTCAAAGGATAAATGAGAGATAGGGCGGCTCTGTTATGGTTTCTGGTCCTTTCTCACAAAAATGAAAAACACATCGAATATCCTATCACGCTCCTCGTCGTCCTCTACTTATAGAAAATCAAATGCTAGTAAAATAGATTATCTCTATGAAATTGAGTATATGAGTGAAGATAGTAAGGTTCCTATAACCCAACTTCCTTTATTAAATCCATACAGAGCTTTCACAAAACCTAGTTCTTCTTTCCCAAAAGTCATCCGACATGCATTTGGTCCCAACAAAAATGCAGTAAAAGAGCTCATATTAGCATCACAATTGGAGCAATACCTTGTTCCATCAACCGAAGCAGAACAAATGATCCCACTTCGCCTCAACGAAATTATGATACATCAATGGCGAGCCAACGGGTACACACACCTCCACTATGGAGCAGTTAAGTTAGCCTTAACCCTCCATGGAAGAAAAGACCTTCCTGTAGTAGCAAGGGTTGCCTTGCTGGATACCAGGTACAAAGAATACAGACATGCCTGCATAGCAACCTTACAGACAACCTTGAATGCTGGCACTATATTTGTCACCTTATTTCCAAATTTCAACATGGCGTTAGAAGATCCTCAAATCCTTCAGAATATCCAGATCCAGCTCCAACTCCAAATCACTGGAGCACCACAAATTGGAAACACATATGCGGCTACACTACATTATCAAATGGCTTATATAGTCCAAAATCATGCCATGGACTTCAGTATCCCAAAAGATACAGATGATGCCTTGCTTATCCAGATGGAGTCACAGCACAGTCCCTCATGTATCCATATACCCAGACAAATCCCAAAGGATGAGCTGATCAAATTACTCCCTAAATCTTGGGTCACCAACTATGAAAAACAACCCGAAAAAACAACTCCCATACAATCAGTAAACTCAATAATAAACCGAAAAACAGACGGAACAGTGGAAATATCCCTCAAGAAAGAACCAATTGAAAAACCTCGCCCATCCATTTTTTGCACAGAATTCAACCTTATCACCCCACTAAATGTCCCAACCAAACCCCAACATGTTTATCTTGAAAATGTTTCGATTGAGTCTTTTAATTCTCTTGGTGATCCTATTTATACATTTGCGGATGAGTCTGGACACAAATTCTTTGATGTCTGTGATTGTGAAGGGTGTTTAATGGCCAGTTCAGGTGAAGATGACATTCCAAAAAGAAGGAAAGGGAAGAAGAAATCAATGCAACAAGAGCTTAAAGAAAGCTATGAAGCAGGAGACCCTGAAGTTGGTCTTTTGGGAGAACCGTCAGGAAGATCTTTTGAATATTATGTCAGATACCCAAGAGAAAAATTGCCTTCTCCCAAACAAGAAATCTCAAACTGTTTTATGTTTTGGTCATCCTCCTCAAAAGAAAGTGATTTTCCATCAAAAGAGTTTGAAAAGGAGAATTCCACACATTCTTG
>JAOWBH010170466.1:0-10658 GCA_028566215.1 Silene coronaria
TGAGTTTAATTGTCGATTTTGAGTGTTTTATTCAAATCGATAGTTTCACTCCAAGAATAAAAAGAAAAAAAGGAATAAAAATAAATAAATAAGATGATTAAACAACATGAAATATCAGGTGATATTATCACGTAATAGTCGGTTATACGTAAGATAATACAATTAAGGTGAGTGATTTAGAGTTTAGAGGCAAAAGCCAGCCCAGAACTGGCACAGCCAGTGATGCATCCTATAGAAGAGGTGCATCCTTTGGTGCGTCTGTTCTCGGGTTGGATTCTATCTGTGAAAGTTAGAATCGCAATCTGCTAAGTTTATTGGGGTAATTTAATCGGTTAATTACTATCTAATACTCAAAGAACGTGATTTAATAAATTTCAGACACATGGAAAAAAACTACAAGACTCCTAAACACTAATAACAAGTGATACAAATCGGGTTTAGAGACGGGAATCGATTACAAAGTCGAATTATTCAAACTATAAATTACAAATTAAACGAGAACGAATAAAAATAAAAAGATTAATTTAAGAATGATAAACAAACTTAAAAATATGTACAATAGTCGAGTTAGAGAAATCCGATATGGAAAATCGAACTTCTAGAACTTGGAATTGATTTTGATGACAGAAACCAATCGATATTAATTATCGATGATTTAAATTGGAAAAGATTAATTAAAATAAGGTTTTGGAAATAAAAACTAAAAGAAACGAATGAAATCTGAAAAATAAAACAAAATATGAAACCAGAAAAGGCTCGAGGAAGAAGAAGAAGGAGGAACCAAAGGACAGACAGGCAGCCTCTGGAAGAGGCGCAGCCAGTGCTGCGTCACTTCCAGAAGGCGCATCCCCTGATGTGTTCCTTCTCCAGTCAGTTCCTCTGCTGATTTCGTTAAAGAATGGTTTTTAACGATTTTTATTTAGGAAAAGAGTGGTTAATTGGCATCTATGTGACTTAAATAACAAAAATACCGCAAAATAAAATTACAAAGTACAAAATTTGGGATTTACACCATCATACTTACAAGTTAATAGTACGAGATTTAACTAAAATCGCCTTTTAGTGGTAACTCGACTTTATTATTGTAGGTGAAAGTGCTTTTGTTTAACAAAGAAAATAAGATTGATTAATTGATGTTAAGTAAGTCGATGTGTAGGGGTCCATGGGGTCGGTCATGCAAAATGTGCCGGCGGGTACTCGAAAGGATTTGAGCCAACGTGGTCGAATTGATCAAGCACGTTGATGTCGTAGGAAGAGCACGTGGTCTAGAATGCAAAGAGAGAAGAGAAGGGCGGACACTCGCGTGAAGAGTACGAGGTATCAAGGCCTCTATTTATACTAATCACGAGGTAGATTTTGGAAAGACGGAAACAACTGGAAACAGGCCCAGGATAAGATGCAGTAGCCACTGCGGCTCTTCCAAAAGGCGCAGCCACTACTGCGTCATTTCTCCAGTGGTTTTCTGCTCAGCACGCAAGATCTTGACGATTTGATTTTGGAAATAAGAAGATAGCGGCTTCCTTATTCCTCAAGGTGAGATATTTTGCCGAAATATCATATTAAAATATTATCCGGCGATGGAATTCTAGAACATTCTGAGACGGGTTGAGACAGTATCAGAAAATGAAGAAGATTTTTGACCTAGACTCCAAACGGACTCTAATTACTGTAAAAACGAACGTAACGGCGCGTAGATGATAACCAAGTGGTGGACACGATTATCTAAGCTACCACTTGATGACGGTTTTACTAAATGTCATAAAATCATACCATACGCTAATCATGTGGCCCAATCATCACTGGGTGTTTTTGCGGGAGGTGCAGAACGAGGTGTCTACACCTTGAGACCTACCCATTATGTTAACATAACTATCTTGGGGTAGTTAGGCATTGAGAGGGATATTCAGCACATGTTTGAGATCTTAGGTTTGATGGGCCTTTACGGGCTTCGAAAGAAGTCTTATTCTTTATTAACCCTATAATTCTTGAGTTCCTATGAGTATGATGTTGAGGGGAAGCAAGTGAGTTTCCGGCTCTTGAACTAGGATTTTAAGTTGAATTTAGTTGAGCTTGCCGACCACTTAGGATTGGAAAAGCCGGAGGATGACTACTTACAGACTGTGTCGGCGGATAATCGAGCACCCTGCTACCTACCCATGTTCACCGGTCCGGCGGTGGTGAATGTAAGTGCCATGTTAATTAATGATATTCAGCATGTAGTTATTCGTCTATTTCTGAGGATGATGACGTGCCTCCTCTATGAGAGGAAAGATGTGAGTAAGTTGAACTCTCATGAGGTGATGTTATTAGTGTCCTACCTTAACCCTTTTAGGTCGGACCGCTTCTATTATAGTGCTCCGGCAATTGTGTGTTCTGCTCTAGCACAAATAGTCTAGCTATAACACCGTCACCCTCACTGTAGTGCCAAAGTGACCCGCTTGGCGCAGCGCCTGGCTAACTTTGAGCTCCCAGCCGACCTTGAGGCTATGTTTGATGGCGTTCCTACCATAGACCGGGACTACTTGCTTCATTGCAAGTGGCTGGGAGTGCTAGGGGATGGGACTTTAGCTTGGAGGGTCAAGGGGATGATGTGGATGACATTGCCTTACACGGATAACCTTCCTGTGATTGACCATCTAGCACACACCGTGGAGGACGACGAGGTAGTCGAGGTTCCATCTTAGAGTTACCTCATTCTTGACCATGTCCTTCAGGACTTACCTGAGCCTGTCTTGCCCACTACCTATCGCAGTAGGCTTGCCTAGACCCCACGCGTGCCCCAGGGAGTGATAGAGCCTAGAGGGTTTATGAACGATCCACCTATTGTACCGCAGGACTATTCTCATTACTAGTCTCATTATCCTTAGTACCCACCACGGTACCATCAGTACTCGCCGTATCCGACGGTTCATGATCCTAGGATGCAGGTTAGTGAGCTTTCTGAGAGGTTGATCAACACCTTGGTGTTGAGGGACCTCTAGGAGATGGCGCAACAGCAGAACGTGGGCACTACTTGTGCTAAACCCATTGGACTGGAGCGGGTAATAAAGATGGTGTATTCCAGGCTTACGGGACCATTATAGCAGCTTGGGAGACTAACCAGCTTAGCAATAGTTGCCTCACCGGACTGTGAGAAGCTAACTGGGGTAGTCAGTTGGATGAGCAGGGCGGATGAACGTATGGTGGCTATGGTGGAGACGCTAACTCCACGGATCAGGGTGATGGAGCAGGGACTTCGGGGACCGCCGCAGATGAGGATATGGACGAAGACATTGAAGAGGATAAGTGAGACGAAGTATTATGATGTAGATGTTGTTATTTCTCAGAACTGATATACGTTTATTAGTTGCGTCGGACTCGTACTATTTGGGGTGTATTCGGCCATAAGGCCACGACTACTTATTGATCTTTCTTTTCTAGACTATGTTATTGTTGGACGTGAACTCGTAAATGCAATTTAATATCTGCAGGAGGTTATTCGGTCTTGTTTGTGGCTCGAGTGGAAAGGGGGCATTCTGCCCGTCTGTACTCGGCCGAGTTCGATTTACTCGATCGAGCTCGTCGCCGCACGACCGAGTGCAGTAGACTTGAGCGAGTAACTAGTTTAATTTCTTGAATATGCATAGGTGTTTCTTAGTGTGATGATATGTATAGATTAATGGATGTGTGGTCATGTTATAATTTCATACATGAGTTTGTGTGTCACTTATTCGATGCGATGGCGGCTCGTACTACTATTCTTGTTATGTGATGTGTATTGCATGGTGATGGCGTGACGGTTTGGATAACGTGGAATGAATAGTGGGATGCTATAGTGAAAACCAAAATTCGCAATGAAGAAGGTTGGGTTTAACGGTGACCGCTACATATATGTGGTATCTATTTTGAGTTCACGTGCGTGTTGAGTCGTATTTTAATTGTCTTCATCATTAAGTGTTGGCATCTTCGCTCATTTCATATATAGATTCACATATTCGGTTGGATTAAAATCATATAGAGAACTTATACTTCAACCAATAATTGTTGACTAAGCAATTTTAACATCTAATTAGTCGTGAAATCGATTTTACTAAATTGAGACTACTTGTTTGATGAGTAGGCATTAGATTGCGTTCAATATGTCATTTTCTCATCCCAAAAAGGTTATTACGACACCACCAATCAATCTTGAAGGTGAACTTCGAGGAAGATGTTCCTTTTAAAGGGGATATATGTTATCGCGGCAGGAATTTATAAGAAAAGCTCATATAGTTGCATTTTATTTATATTGTTCTACCACTACTAGCATGCATCATATGTATTTTGTGTCTACATCATGTTAATGTTATTAATTTTATTCTCAATGCGGCAAGTTCATTGAACCCTTTACTTCAATAAATTAGTTTATTCATGTTTACATGTTTAGTTGATTCGTGTTAAGTATACTGATTCGTGCCTGGCGCGGTATTAGTGTATCATTGGGTGTTATTTATTGTTATGGTGGTGGTAGGGGTATTTTCATCAGTTACCTTGTATATGTTGGCACGAAATTGATAGGTTTTGCCATACTCGTAGCATGATGGGATGAGTACGACGGAACTGATGTGAACTTAATTGTTGCATTCCTTAGATATGATCTTCTACGTATTTGCTTATATGTTCTTTTTGGTCTTTCTGAAAAGTAGAGCAATCTTCGGGGACGAAGTTCCTTTTAAAAGGGAAGACTGTAATACTTGTCACTTTAGGTACCCGTTGACTAACCTTTGACCAACCTTTGTCCTGGTTAGGACCTTAATTATAAACGAGGGGGAGAACTATTAGTTTTTAGAGTGAGTACTCGACCTAGTCAGGTGTCACTCGGTCGAGTGCATTTGTCACTCGATCGAGTGCAGCGTACTCGGTCGAGTGTGTGTAGCACTCGACCGAGTGCTCCAACATCACTGCGATATTTAATTACGCAGAGGATGCGATCCGAAACAGTTTCATCATTTCATTTCATTTCTTCTTCTCCCTAAACCTTGCATCCTCTCTCCCTCTACCCTTCCTTTACCTCCTTAAATCTCACTTTAGACCTTACTTCGGGTTAGGGCACGATTCGGGATTGGAACCACGGGATCGGATCACAATCACCATTGGTGTCTAGATAGCCTTGGTGGTAAGTCTCTTATAGGATTGTAATAGTTATCTTACCTTTTGTGATTAGTATAGTAATAGGATGATTATTATATTATACATAGGCTTTGATATGAATAATTGCTAGTGTGACGAGACTGTATGCTATGGCTAGAAGGGTCCCGAAAGGTAGGGTTTCCCTACTCAGTTATCATTCGTGTACTTGTTTTGTATGTCTTGTTTTACCGTGGTTGATGACGATGAGATGGTACGTGGTTGTCATGGTGATTGTGATTGGATGCCATTGTTAGGAGATGGACTTTACCCCCACCAATCGCCTCTTGTGACTCCCATCGCAAGAGGGATGTGCACATTAATGATCTGGGTTCGCTTGTTGCGATGAGCGGAGATTTTGGTGGCTAGGTTGCGGTCTACCACTAGCGGTCGGTTTACCTGTTACGATAGGTAATCCATATGGTTAGTGTTGTGGTGATGGAGTTGGTGATGGTTGTTTACGCTTTGTTTCTTGTTGCGTTTAAGTTTTGATGGTTTACTGACGTGTTGGTGTCCGTGTTATGTTTTTTCTCTTTCATGTTGTGTCCTGATGTGATCCATTTGATATTGTCGGCAAATGGTAAGCAGTTGGACTTTCAGGTGTTGTTGGAAGCTGATTGTCTTTCGGGATGGGACTGAGAGATCGTATCATCGTCGGGTGTGACGAAGGAGTCTCTAGAGCTGAATCATAGTGCACTTTCTATTGTAGTTTGACGAGTTGTAATCTTTCTTTTATTTTGATGTGACATTTTATAACTTTATTAATGCTTTCATTATAGTCTTATGATGCTTACTACCTCGGGAAACCGAGATGGTAATATCTTAGTCTATCAGGGAAAGGTTTTGCTAAAGGCTCCTTCATAGGATGGAGTGTTACAAAATTAAAAATTAAATAGCTGACATATTTACAAAACTGTTGGAAAGAGAACAATTCATAAAACTTCGGTTGGAAATTGGTTTGTTGGATTGTGCGTAAACGTTTTATGATGATTTATCTTATATGATTGATTAGAGTAGAGGTTACACATTTTATATAATATGGCAGATTATATGTAGATATTGCTTAATGAATTAAATGGTTAATTGGCATGCAAAATCCAATGGGTTAATTAATTGAATGCATAGAGCCACTCACTACCATCATTACCTATCATATCAAACTTTATCAATTACCCATGCACAAGCCGTCACTTACCCATCCACTTGACCCAAATCGGCTAAACACTCAACCCCTCAACCCCTCAACCAATCCAATAAATGGAAAACACTATTCACTCACCTCCGCATCATTTACTACAAGTAAATTTTCCACCATATAATCATGTTTTCACTTTTCACCTTCAGAATTTTCAAAACACTCAACCTTTCCACAATTTTTTGAAAAACCGTCAAAAAGATTCCCCTCCCAACCGTTACTTGTACCCTCACTATAAAAGTGATGCCTCCAAAATCGACTTTTCCAAAAGCCTTGATAGAGATCTGAGATTTATATAAATCGAAAACACCATCGGTCGAATCTAATACCGAAAGTCTTGGTTCCAAATTTGTACAAAATCAAAAACCACAAAAAAAACCTACAAACATGCCGAGATAGAAATCAGTTGGACATCGTCCCAAAACAGCATCTGAAGCAAGGAGATACTCCAGTTGGGTTTTTCATCGGAAATTCAATTTGAACATGCCACATACAACTGAAGTCGAGGGTGAAGAAGGGAGTTCAAAGGTTGTTGGTGATGTTGTTGATGATGGAAATCCAATCTTTTAAGAAGTTGATGAAGTTGTTGTTGTTGTTGTTGTTGATGAGAACGGGAACAAAGTTGAAAAAAAGTTGTTGGAGAGAAGAATGAAGAAATCGAAAATGTAAAAAAGAAAAATTAAAAAGAGAGTGATCAATAAAAAAAAAATCCGAAAAATCAAATGAAAAAGGTAAGGAAAAAGAAAAAATCAAAAGAAAGGAGTGAAAGTGAGAAGTGCGGAAAAATAAGTGAAAACGAAAAAGGAGAGGAAATTAAAAAATCAAATGATAAGAGTGATGCAAAATCAAAATCAAAATCAAAATCAAAAGAAAGTGTAAGAAGTGATGTGATGTTGAAGGGCATGATTAGTACTCGAAAGAGAAAGGATAAGGAAAAACTGTGAGTGAGAAGAAGGATGTTGTTGAAATGGAAGTTGATGAGGAAAAGTTGAATGTCGTCTTCAGTGATGACGAGTTATTAAAAAATGATGAAGTTAAACCCGTTCCAAAATCCAAAACCCAAAGAGTTTAAACCCGGTTGAACTCGAATAAAAGGAAAATGGAAGAAGTTGTGGAGGAAGTTATTGAGGAAGTTGATGATAAAACCAATAGTGCCATGATCCTATTGAGCAACTACTTGATGAGAACAAGACCAAGGCACTCGAACTTCATCGAGACCTCAAATTTTCAAAGGAAGTGTTTGAATGTCGCCGCTATGAGCTTGATTTGTATGAGTCGTCCCCCACTTTCACATTTTTTAAAGATGCAATTAATGCACAAAGATTGGAGAATCTTCTTCAACACTATAATCGAATTTATTTAGCATAACTTGTTTAATTTTATACGATATTCAAAGTTGATGTTGAGTCTAGTACTCTTATCGTTGTAATCAATTACAAACCCATGTGTCTAAGCCTTGAAACTGTCGAGGAAATGCTTGGTGTTCCCACTACCGGGTTGTTTAAGTTTCCAAAGGGTGGCCGGCCGACCGTTGATGGTATAACCTCTTTAACCATTACAAAATTTATGTCTCCTAAAACCTCACCCCCCGTGATACTTAAGGCTATAGAAATTAAGATTAATCATCGGTTCCTATTAATTTCGTTTATCAAAACTTGATTACATGCAATGATAGCCGAGGTATGTGTAGTGTGCTGGACATGTGGTTGATCTTTCATCTTGCTAAGCATCTTCTTTCACATCGATCATCTATCAAAATTGGTTGAAAAGGAAAAACTTAAAGTACCACGGTGTTCGCTTATAGGATGTGGTTATCAATTATCTTTGAGAAAATGGACATTGTTGATTCGACAAGCTTTGGTGTTTATAATTTGTGTGACACTATGACCTCGGGGTTGTTGTCACAAATGTACTTGCACATTCAAGATGGTAAGCTTGCTCGTTTATGGTTGGGTATTAAGGCTTCGGATGTTGCCTCTTAGTCTATGAGACATCTACATCCTTGACATGTCTCAACAAAAATATCAAGGAGATGAAGGATATCCAACGTGCTCAGACAAGTGAGATTGCGGGTCTACGTTTGGAAGTTACGGGTTTGCGTAAGAAACTTGCCGAGGTGAGGGATCAAAATGAAGAACTCATAGAGATGGTTCAAGGGATGGTGAACAATGGAGAACCGGAGGAGTCGGATGCTTAGTCTCTTGCTCAAGCCCTAGCCTAGCCTATATTTTGCCAAGCCTTTTGTCGAGCCAACTATACTACCAAATGCCAAATCAAAACACTTTTGATGATTATTACTATTGTTATAGTAATAGTGATTATTATTGCTATAGGTGACGACTTCGGAGCACTTTTAGCTGTTGATTTTGGGATTGATCGGATTGCTTTCGAGGTAGGGTTTCCCTACTCATTTACTATCATTATGTGATGTTGTGTGATGTTGTATGTTTGAATAATGGTGATGATATGAGATTGTGTTGATATTGAGTATGATGAGATGATGTGATGTTGTGATATGAAGTCATTGTCGGGAGATGGACTTCACCCTATGAGTCGCCTCTTATGGCCCGCCACAAGAGGGATATGCACATTAATGATCTGGATTTCGCTCGTTGCGATAAGCGGGGATTTTAATGGCTAGGCTGCGGTTTCCCTCCGGCTGGGGCGGATTACCCGTTGCGATAGGTAATCCACATTGTTGGCTCTTAGAGTTTGGAGATGATTGAGATGGTTTGACGTTGTGTATGTTTATGTTATTTGTCATTCATAGTGTTTGCTAGTATGATGTATTGACTATGGTGGCTGTTGTTCGTTTCTTTTGCTTCTGCTGTGATCCATTCAATATTGCCGGCAAATGGTGAGCAGTGTCTTTAGCAGGTGATCATGTTTGAGTTGTGCTTGGGGTGTGGTTGGAAATCACCTGGCTTGGTCATTTGTTTAGCTCCCCCTAAGACTATAGACGTTGTCATTTCAGTTGTCACATTTCTTTTAGATTATTTGATATTTTGGATATTGTTGTAACGATTAAACTTTATACTCTTAATAAATGTACTGTTATGGTCAATTTGATATGTACTACCTCAGGTAACCGATATGGTAGCATTCTCATTCGCTAAGGAAGGCGTCGCTAAAGGCTCCTTGGTGAATGGGGGTGTTACACCCTAGATTTTGGAATTTGGTGGAATTTTTATTATACAGGTATTGAATAAAGTTTATAGTGATTATATGCATTTATTGTGTGTAAGTGACGGTGGAAGATTGACATTGAATTGCTATTAATTGCACTCGGTTTTCCTAAGTTAGGGTTTTCCTACTCAGTATAGTTATATGATTGATTATGAGATGGTTGGTGTAATATGTATGATGATGATATGAGTATGATTGTGATTATTGTTATTGTGATAATGTTGTGGTGACAATGGTGTTGGTGATTGAGAGAATAATTATGAAGCAATATCAGGAGATTGACTTGATCCCCTTATCGCTTCTTGTTGCTCCCGTCGCAAGGAGAATGTGCACATTAAGGATTACGAGTGTGGTTATTATGTCCTGAAATAGATGTATAACATAACTTTTTGCTTTTCGAGGAGTAAAGAAGAAGATTTTGAGAAGGTATATATCTTATTTCTGTTCTTTGTATGGTTTATTTATCTAGTTGTAGATTTATATTCTTACTAATTGAACTATTTGTTAACTATAACTTATGGCAGAATCAACCATGTCAATTGGCGATATGATTGAGATTAAAGAACAATGGGCTACCAAATATTAAGTGAACTTGTAGATTAGTTAATCAAGTAAGGCGTGTATGTTATTCATACACTAGGATGTATCTTTGGTGACATTGATGTTGATGCTATTATAGTTATATTGGATGTTATGGGAGATCGATGCAAGTTTGTTGGGACTTGTATTGTTTGGAATACTATAAATGTGGTTACGTTTCTACTATTCGCAGGTCTTACTTTGGTCAAATAATATTTGGAATAATCAAATATATGGGGAGATGCTCCAGAAATTTCAGGAGAAAAAAATTAATTTTTTTAGCAAAAATATATAACTATTACGGCGATTTAATTAAAAACAATACCAAAAGGTGTAGATACCTCGTTTCTACACCTTCCGCCAACCACCCAGTGATGATTGGGCCGCATGATCGGTACGCGGAACGATTTATGACAGTTTGTAAGTTTATCGTCAAGTGATAGCTCAAACACTTGTGTTTACCCCTTGGTCGTTATCTACGCGCCGATACGGTCGTTTTGACAGTCATTAGAGTTAATTTGGAGTCCGGGTCGAAAACCGCTTCATTTTCTAG